>JANHFT010006588.1:221717-233536 GCA_032467955.1 Pseudoxenodon macrops | reverse complement strand
GGTAGTAGGCCACTGGTGACGTCACAGAGCCGGTTCTGCTCCGTGGGTGCTGCCATCTTTTTTTTTTTAAATTTTTTTTGGGGGAAATGTTTTTTGAACTTTTTTGGATTTTTTTTCTGCGCATGTGCAGAAGCCGAGTTTCCGGCACTGCACATGCGTCGTCATCTTGTTTTCGGCCTTTTTGCGGGGGATTTTTGGGGATTTTTTCTACTGCACATGTGCGCATGCCCAAAGCATGCCCACACAGCGCAGGAGGCAGCGAACCGGCGGCGAGGTAAGTTAGAACCCACCCCTGTTCAGAACCCACCTCTGCCTGTAGCTAAAATGCCTGCAGTCATTGCTTCCAAAAGTTAAAATATATATATAAGCAATGTCTAAAGGAGGCATTCTTGCTCTACTTTCTGCATTGGTTCTTCAGAGTGAGATTCTCTGCAAATATGAGCACTTATTTATAGTATGCCCTGAATAAAATAGAAATATATTAATTTCTCTCATTTGATATATGTGACCTATAAAAGGGGAGAAAATATAAGGAATTCATTCAAGGAAACGTAGCGATATTTCTTTTTTCCTGAGAATTTATTATTTAAGCCAAAAAAAAAAAAAAAGGGCTGTGAAAGGGAAAGTCTCCATTAATTCATTACATTGGAGAAGTTCATAATAGTTAAAAATGTTTAATCAGTAATTACAGAGTCATTATCATAGTATTTTGATGTGGGCTTGCTGTAAATCCATCACAGCAAGAATAATAGGTTAATTTTGTGTTGACAACATAATCGCTAGCTTTATCAGCATGAGTCCTCATTTGTGTTTGTGTGTACATCACGTCAAGTCGCTCTCACTTATTTAAAAAACAGATGCAAAAGCCTATTATTAAGGCAAATTTATCCCCCCCCGCCCAACTGAGTTAGCAAAACATGGAAGGTGTTTGTATTTGTCTTGTATTTAAATGCAGCAATAAGTTTACATGATAACATAAATTAGGAACTGGTTTAAAAATAAAGCTCCGTCAAAGTCCTTTTCAAACTATACAGCATGGGAAGATGAACATTTGCTTAGCAGTTCTTGATGAATGAAATCAAAGATGGAGGCAAGGCAAATGGGAACAAAGAAGTATGCCAAGATACAAGAGATGCTTGAAAAATGAAATACGTGGTATGTTAATCAGTGGTGGGTTGCTGCCCGTTTGGATAAAAGTTCTTCCAGCTTCATACATGATCTAAGAAGTGTTTTGAAGGTATTTTAAAACCTCAGGAGATCTGATTCCAAATATATCTGGGAGAGAGAAAGACGGCGGAGGTATCAATTCCTAAAAGTAGAAGTTTCTAAGGAAAAGCTAAACAACTCCGATTGCATGATGAAGCAGAAGACACAGGAACATGAATTGTAACCAAGTTATTCAAATAACTGGATGTTCCTGTAGGCACAGCTCCAGTACTCACTGCTATGAAGTTCAGCATCAGCCACATGCACTGGTATAAATCAATAATATTGACATAATATCCAAATGTTGGCCTTGTCTTAGAATTTCATTTGTTCTAAGGCTCCGAAGATGGAGCTTGAAGCAGGAAACCTGTAAATCTCAAAGCTTTATCTTGAATTCATACCATTTCTTAACCTCAGCTTCTTCTCTCATATTGATATAATTAAAAGAATTAAATAACGATTGAGGTTTCAGGCATATTTTAAATACTATATAGCCGCTAAAAATCAGGCTGGTGGCTAATTCTTCAGTCTTCCCTTTTATCTGAGTTTTAAAGCAAAGTTTTATTTTGGACTTAAATATGGTTTTGCAATTGAATACAAATGATTGCAATTTAGAGGGAAGGATAATACAAAAGGACTTTCAGTTTCTAGTGGTTGTTTTTCCCCTATGAGTAATCTGATAGATCAGTGATGGCGAACCCTTTAGATAACCGAGTGCCCAAACTGCACGCATGCATGCCCAAACTAAAAGTTGTGCGCATGCATGGACATACACGGATGTGCATGAATGTGTACACGTGTGGACATACATAGACCTGCACATGCACTGACATGCGCACATGGACATGTGATTGTGGACATGCACGTAAGCATGCACGGACATGCACACATGCACAGCAGAGACCCGAAGACTAGCTGGTCAGCGGGAGGTGGGGCATCCCAACATTGGCAGTGTGGCAAGACGTTTGCAGGGAAACAGAAACTCATGAAAGAAACGCCATGGAGATCTGACCTGGGGCGATGGCACACATGCCAGCAGAGAGGGCTCTGGGTGCCACCTCTGGCACACATTCCGTAGGTTCTCCAACACGGTAATAGATGATCCTGAAAATTTTGCAGAAAAATATGCTGGTTTTGCTCCTGTCTTTCAGAATATAATAAATGAGGAGATACCCCAAAGGTTCAGAAATGAAACAGTTAAACAAAAGTATAACTCTAATGTTTTATCGCTGCAACCCACTACTGGGCCATGGCCTATTCGGAACTGAGCCATGCAAGAAGTGGGCCAGCAGGCACACATGTGTGCGTAGCTCAACTCACGTGAACGGCAGGCTGGCAGTCAAGCTGCATGGCATGTGTATGCTCACCGATCCACCGTTTGCATGGTCCAGTTTCCCTCTCCCTCCCACCCCCCAGCTGGGCCACCAAGCTGCAAAGGTTGGGGACCACTATTTTATCAGACGTAATCTGTCAATCCAGATAGTGGTCAGAAACAATCAAAAATCATAACCCTCACTGCTAATTAGAAGGAGAGATTTACAAATATTGTGGGTCTCAAATATCTTGAGATTTTCCTTGTGGAAGCCAAAACAATGAATCCACCATATTCATGCACCCCATTACTCAGTATACTCATCGTATATCTTATTATAAAAATGCAAATGAAAGTCGGTGTCTATATATGGGACAACATACCATCTCCCTGTTTAATGTCTGTAAGGCTAGTAAGTGCTAGGAAATAACAGTGAGGGACAATATTCATTGCATATTTATTCTGTCTTTCCTCTGGAAGTACAAAGTGCCACACAGGATAGCTTTTCCTTAATTTTAAACCCCAAAGCAACAACCTTAGGAAGTAGATTGAGAACAACTGTCCAATGTTAGTTAACCAGAAAGCTTAATGGTTGAATCCATGCTTTTCTACTGCAAGTCGGATATCTTAGCTGCTGGCTCTCTATTTTCTCCATGGCTTATCCAGATTTCTCCTTAGCCTTGATGGAAACAATGATTTGGACTACACTGAATTTTGAGATGACACAAAGGAGAGGTGGCTTTTCTTTTTGTTTCTAATATGCATAGGGCAAGAATATGCATGGAATAGGCCAGCGACGGTCAACTTTTTTGGCACTAAGTGGGCCGCAACCCAGAAGAGAAGCTGTCCAAGGCACATGGGCGTGTCTGGGTTTCTGGTGCGCATGCACGCGTGAAGATCAGCTGACCCTCGCGCATGCTCACAGAGGAAAATGGAAGACCAACTCTTCCAGTTTCTGGCACTGCTGCATGCATGAAGGCCAGCTGATTGTCGCATGTGCATGCGCGTCAGAAACCCAGAAGAGGAACAGGCGATGCCACGCATGTCAGGTGATATAGCTCCACTTCAGGCACGTGTGCCATAGGCTCGCGGGAATAGGCTTTACTGTGAAATAACATTTTAACTGTAGCATATCAAAATACTATTTTTTTAATCCTAAATATCAGTGCTTTTTCAAAGCAATCAATAGAAAGGCATTTTAATTGTCAAATGCAGAAGTAACGTTTCTGAAAAGGAAAAGCATTTCTCAAGGTCAGAGATAGGTATTGAAATCAATTGTAAGTCTTAGCAATGAGATCTTAGACTGAAGAGAGAGAGAGAGAGAATGTAAGAAAGAGCCAAGCAGATAATAAAAGTGGGAAAGAAATATGGATATTTATGCATCCCAAAAAGTTATTTTCCTAAAATTGTAATTTATTTTAATTGGAAATTATCTTGAAATACATTCTGACAGGTACAATAAAAGCCACATTCCCTTTAGCATCTGTAACTTTCCTAGTGGAAGAAATTATTTGGGTCATTTGCCGCAAAAGTGAAGTCACCTTGTGTGTTAGGTTGACTGCATTCTGTGAAGGACAATTTGTGATTTGAACACTGGCTGGAAAGGAACATTGCCCTTTGGCAGATGGTGGCAGAACTGCAGATTTTAGCCGTAGAATGATCAGCTAGTTTGAGGAACAAATTGAGGCATAATACAACTTATTGGACCATTTATAAGAGCTGCAAGCCTCAAGGCAACTAACATACATATTGGGATAATTATAAAAAGCTATGTCATATAGATTAGCTATTACATTCTATATCATAGTAAACCAATCACTTTTTGAATTTGGCCACAAAAAACTACTCAGCATTTTGCTTGCTCTAAATTTTGAAGATTAATGGAAGAAATTATTAAACTAAATCCAGGGGTGGGTTCTGGATATTTTCGCTGCTGGTTTGCT
The DNA here is from genome assembly GCA_032467955.1 of Pseudoxenodon macrops. NCBI lineage: Eukaryota > Metazoa > Chordata > Lepidosauria > Squamata > Pseudoxenodontidae > Pseudoxenodon > Pseudoxenodon macrops. The sequence goes on along the minus strand of JANHFT010006588.1, from coordinate 229,075 downwards.
CAAGGTTGCACGCAGCAATCAAAAACTAGCTTCTGCACATGCGCGGAAGCAAAATCCAAGATGGCAGCGCCTACAGAGACACTGACGGGCTCCATGATGTCATCGCCAAATTACTACCGGTTCTCTAGAACCGGATAGAACCGGTAGGAACCCACCTCTGACTAAACCACTTTGGCAGGAGGACTATAGTTGTAAAATGTCTTCTGCCTTAAATGTTTCGCACTGGCCCACATCATCTTAAAATTACGATTGTAAATTGTAAACTGATGAAACAATAATTAAAAACAGAAAAAAGGACCCTGCTGTGTAAACCAGCATCCTGTTTCCTTCCACAAGAAATATAATGACAATGGGTGGCCTTTCACTTATATTTTTTATCAACTGATATTGAGAAGTTTCCCTGGTACTGCTGAAGTAAAATTAATTCTTTTTCAGGTCCTTCATGGCTCCTAGTAACCATAGAGACAGAAAACTGCACTTTAGTTGTCATTGGTACACATGTAATATATGTCCATCTCAGGGGTGGGTTCTAACTTACCTCGCCGCCAGTTTGCTGCCTTCTGCGCTGCGTGGGTGTGTTGTGTGGGTGCGTGCGTGCATGCACAGTAGAAAAAAATTCCAAAAAATCCCCCCCAAAAAAGATTGAAAACAAGATGGTGATGCATGCGCAGTGCCGGAAACTCAGCTTCTGCTCATGCGCAGAAGAAAAAAAAAAGGAAAAAATTCAAAAAAAAATCTTAATTTTTTTTTTAAGATGGCAGCGTCCATGAACCAGAACCGGCTCTGTGACATCACTAGTGGCTTATTACCTACTCGATAGAACCAGTCCGAACCAGTAGGAACCCACCTCTGGTCCATCTTGCTTAGAAAGAAATGCAATTAATTAATTGCATAGGTCTACCAACTTGTTTTTCCTGGTGCTTCCAACAGCTGCATAATGCAGATGCCATTATGCCAAGTAGGCAAGACTTGGGTTTTCTGGCTAGATGTAGCATAAGATGGTAAGTGGGAGACATTAAGTAATAACATTTTTATTATGCTGCTGCTACTTGTGTTAAATCTAATCTGAGTCTTTCTCATAAAAAGTCGGCAATGCCAAACCACCTATGTGGTTTAGTGGTTTGGCATCCAATCTGGCACACAATCTCTGACAGGAAAGGCAAACTGATAGGGAGTGTGTCACTTTGTATTTTCACAGTGCTTCAATGTGTCACGTTTCTCTTGTAGTACCTTAGGACATAGATCTTTGGTTTGTTCTTCTGTACATATTAATCCCTGATTTGCCCGTGTTTTGTTCCTCCTTCCATCCAAGTTTTTTATTGTTTGACAATTTCATGTTATTCCAAAGAATCCCAGATACAGAATTCCAATATATTAGGTTGCTTGAGACAGCCTGCTTTAATGGCTGAATTCATCACATTCTTTTAAGTCAATTTAACGTCTAGTGAGCCTTCAGTGATCAGAATACTGGAAAATTACCTTTCTACCCATCGTTGAGAGTAATATAATACATGTTATGCAACATTTCCTTTTGTTCTTACGTCCCTTCTTTCACACGCATGCATTCTCGTCCAGTTTACATAAATGAAATTGTAGCTAATATGTGCAGTAAATTTTGTACAATGCACTTTAAACATTCTTCTCCCATTCTCCCATAATGTGAATGTTGATATGGAAATAAAATAAAAAACTTTATTAAAAAAAACATTATTCTCCCATAATCGAAAATATTTCTCATAACTGCGAAGGACAGCGGTACCTCGGTACTCGGCATTAATTGGTTCAGGGAGGTGCACTGAACATGAAAAACTACAAGTGCCAAAGAAGTCATGTGACTTATCACATGACCCTTTGTTTTGGCTGGGAAGAACTTTCTGTTTCTTCTTTTTCCTATGTCAGTGACCTTCCCAAAATGGCCGACTTCCTGTCCACCCTCTGTGGCTGTCCCACTCTTTCTTTTGCAGCATTGCTGAATACTAAAAAACTTTGAGTACCAGGGCCACATTTTTGCATCAAAATGCGCCGAATACCAAATTTGATGATTTCTGAAGTAGTTGAATACCAAAGTACCACTTTAATTAATGCAGGAATTATGTCTGAAATATAAACCAATCAGATCAACAACAAGCTATAGCCAATCAGAAGCTGCAAAAAGGAACTGCATCCATCATGTGCATAAGTGAATTATGGAATCTCTCTGTAGCAAGAAGCTCATAATCTGAGTGCCATATTGTTTGGGGTTTATGTTTGACTCTGAATACAATCCCACTTCTCTAAAATTAGTTATATCCATCTTTGATATTTCCCTAGTCAACATAATGTCACCAATATGAAACTAAAAAAAAAAAAAAACAACAGCAAAACTGCCGTATTATTCCTATGCTATCATGAATCAGCATTGAAATTTGTTTATATGCAACCTCTTCCAAATTGTTAGAAAAAGCACTCATTCATAAAACTGGGGAATGTTATCTTAATTGTAAAACATTTTAATAATGACCAAAAAAACAACAACAATTCAGTGTGTCTTACTACAGCTCAATAAATTGTTTTCTATTTCACAGACATGGAATTTTACTGCCAAAAACTGAACCTTTTGGCTAACCTTGTTTAAGGTTCAATACTCAACCGGATTTGGCCTGGATTTAAGAAAAGACTGGACAGCCACTTGTCTGGTATGGTGTAAGGTCTCCTGCTTGAGCAGGTGTGGGTTCTTTGACTGTGTTGGTTATATTGGTCTGTAAATGTGGCTTATCTATAGGTTTATCTATTTACAACTGATTTGCCTGAATGCTAATCTCCAGTAGAAATTCCTTAGTGTTGTTGGATTTAGCTTGGTCTATAATGCTCACAGTTTCTTAGTTGAGACTATAATTCAGTCTGTCCATGCATTGTGATTTATGACATTCCCAACCAACCTCTGACAAGAACAGTCAATGGGGAAACCCAGAATTCGCTAAACGACCATATGATTCACTTAACAAATGCACTGATTCACCTAACAGCTATGGTAAAAAAAAAAGGTTGTAAAATCAAGCCCAACTGACTGAATAATCATCTTGTTTAGCAACCTAATTCTGGTCACAAATATGGTTCTAAGCCAAGGGCTAGCAATAACAAATAATTGAGAGCTTCTACCTATTCAAGAAAATCATAAAAAAGAGCTAAGTTATCCATCCATTTTTAAAAAAAGAGTCAAATTAAAGTCAAATTTGAGATGTCATATATTGCTTATTTCAGAGCCTTGCTCTATAAAAAAAGCTGGAAGATGTCTTAATTTCAGAAGTAGTGACTTAGAAATTAATTCCAAGTTTGAAATTTATTTCCATAATCATAGACATACTATAAACCTGATGCCAAATAGAGATTAAGAACTGGTAGAATATTGTCCTATAGCTTTGCTCAATCAAGATTGGAAGGTTCTGACAAGCTTGTTTGGCAAAACCAGGCACTATATAAACTCTTACCAATTTATTAAAGGCAGGTGGATTTCAGATCCAAGTTGCTTCATTCTGAATTGCTTGCAATACAGTGGACATACTAAAAGTCCCTTAACTATTCTTAGCTTAGCTATTTTTAAGGCCGTCCACCAACTGCAATGGCCCTACTTGATTGTACTGGTGGAACATCTTCAAGTGGGAACTGGATTCATTCAATTCTTAAATAAATATAGAGTAAATCCCTTGAATCACATTTTAATTAAAATTTAGTATAGACCCTTTCTTCTTGGTTTAGAAATAAAAACTAAGCAAAGAGATTTACTTGACAAAATTTCAAGCAGTGGAATTGGTTCTTTCAGATTCATCTAAAGGAGTTATCTCTAAATTATATTTATTTATGTTCCATCTTTATTGTTTCGTTCTTTATAAAAAAAAACAAGATAGAAAACATTATTAATATTCCTTCCTCCTCCTATTTTCCCCAGAATAGCAGCCCTGTGAGGAGGGTTGAGTTGAAAGTGAGTGACATCATCATGGAGTTACTACCGGTTCTATAGAACCGGATAGAACCGGTAGGAACTCACCTCTGGGCCCAAATTCACCCAGCCAGTTTTCATTATGACAAAACAAACATAAACAGCAAACAGAACAAACAAAACAAAACAAACCTCTAACTGCTTTGAAAATAGCCTGAGGAAAACATTCCCAACAATAAGTTCACTTAATGACCATATGATTCACTTAACAGATGCACTGATTCACCTAACAGCTACTGTATGATAAAAATATTGGAATAAAATATGGAAATATAAAGGTTTCATCACTGTCAGTGCAGATTACATAAATATTTCTTAAACCATTCCTTAGATGGTATATGACTCCTCATAAACTAACACACAGAAACAAAGAAGTTCATTTTTTTTGCTGGGAGGGTTAGGAAGTCAAAGAAAAAAGAATAGTTCCAACTTGTGATGGTCAGGTATTTTCCTTCTCGTCTGGCATGTTTTGAGAGAGTGATAAAGTTATAAATCAAACAATTACTATGAGGTCATAACTGGCTTTCCTGAATATATATATTTTTAATTTTTACACAAATATTTATCTGAAGAATTAATGGTATGGTTTTTTTTGTTGATTGCCACCAGGATGTCCATAGCTAAACATTGAAAATATAAAATTATAGTTGGCATATTGCCAGCATCAGAGAAAAAAATATTGGCTGTCTTGACATGAATTTTGGTCAAGCTGAAACCCTTCTCAACTCAGTCTAATTTTATATCGTACATTAACCAGAGATCTATGATAGTTTTATGCCAGATGTTGATTAATTATTGATGTGTAGGACTCTTGAGGGATTACTAATATATGGTTTAATGAACTGTTTTTCTTGTACGTCTTTTTAACCTTTATATGTATGTGTTGAATTTTATTGCATTGTTATAGTTACTGTCGGGCTTTTTTTAAAGTAATTGTTGTTAGTTTCAAACATATACCAATGTTTGACTCTGTAAGAGAGTCATTCTTACCTGGATTAGTAAAGCTTCTATTGTGGATATATGATTCACTCAGTTTTAGCATATTTTCCAGTTTTAGCCTCCAAGTCTGGTCTCGTGGGCAAGACATCTCTTTTCCAACATTGTGCTTGGTTTTTTTCTTGCTATGGTGAACTAAGTACACTAAGAGGATGATGATGATGTGGGCCAGATGTCTCCACATCTTCCAATCTTGCCTTACTTCTTTGAGTTGCTCTATGCTTTGATTGGTGTCAGCTTTAATGGTGAGTTGATATATAAAATTCTGTATAAAACTGTCTTGTGGCCTAATAAATACAGATGGGAATTGTGAATTAGAAAAGGAAATGTTCACACTGAATAAAATGCAATTGTGGAATATCCATTAGTCTTTAGGGAACAATATTACCTACTGGATAAAATCCTGTTTAAGTGGTAGGCAATGCATTTCTTTAAAAATGTTTTGTGGCGTTCAGCAATTATCATAAATACTAAGCCAACACTGTGAATTATGTTAACTGTATTTATTTTAAGACATGCATGGAGGACATGATCTATTTCTATAATCATTGTCAGACATTCAACTCTTCTGGAATCTAATCCAATCATATTTATAGATGTCATTCTGTAGTTGATCAGACCAAATATATAAATCTGAAATACCACAGGAGCTTTATATTCTTGCTATACTTGCATAAAAGGCTGGTCTTGAAATAAGCATAACAAATGTTATTTTAACTTGACCATAAAGCCAAAGAAGATTTTTTTTTTACATCTCTGCAGATCTGAAAATATCTACAGTAGCCAAACCCAATTAATGTGGAAAAACCACTCTGATGTAGTGGTTAAGATGTTGGATTGGGAGAGAAATGTACCCTTGTTCTATAAAAACTGATCTGAAGACTGTGGGCTAATCATTCTTTCCCAGCTCAGCTTAATTTATAGTGATATTCTACTGTGAATCAAAGAAAAAGTGGTCTTCATTGAATTTTTATGTATTTGTTCACTATCTTAAGTACTGATATGCGATTCCATCAATCTGTATTACCTCATTGTTCCCATCATAATGTCCATGTTTAATCAATGAACTTAAGCTTCTGAAGACACATAGAATTATACAATCATAGGGCTCAAAGCAGAGGTGGGTTCCTACTGGTTCTATTCAGTTCTATAGAACTGGTAGTAACTTGCTAATGATGTCACAGAGCCAGTCTTGGACGCCACCATTTTGGATTTTGCTTCTGCACATGTGCAAAAGCTATTTTTTGACTGCTGCGTGTGTGCACATGCTTCACATGCACACACGCAGCACAACCCTGAGCGAACTGGCAGTAAAAATATCCAGAACCCACCCCTGGCTCAAAGCGACCTTAGAGCAGGGGTCTCCAACTTTGGCAACTTTAAGTCTGGAGGACTTCAATTCAATTCCCAGAATTCCCTAGCCAGCAAAGCTGGGAGTTGAAGTCCTCCAGGCTTAAAGTTGGAGCCAAGGTTGGAAACTCCTGCCTTAGAGGATGTCTAGTCTCCTCCAGAGAGGCAGGAGACCTTATTGGACAGCTAGACAAATGGCTGTCTAATCTTTTCTTGAAAAACTCCAGTGATGGAGCACCTACAACTCTGGTAGACAAGCTATTTCATTGATTAATTGTTCTTAATGCCAGGAAATTTCTCCTGAGTTTCAGATAGGATCTTTCTTTAATGAGTTTCCACCATTACTTCTTGTCCTGCCCTCAGATGCTTTGGAGAATAAGTCAATCCCCTCTTCCCTATCACAGCCTCTCAAGTACTGGAAGACAACTATCGTGTCACTTCTAATACTTCTCTTTGTTATGCTAGATATACATAGCTCTTATCATATTTGTTGCTCTGCTCTGCACTCTTTCTAGGACCTTATATCCTTTTTGTATCATGGCGACCAGAACTGGATGCAATATTCGAAGTGTAGCTTCACTAGCAGAGTATAGAACATACAATAATAGAGTTTAAAGGACCTTAGTGGTCTGCAAGTGTCCAACCCCCTGCTTGAGCAAGAAACCCTATACCATTTCAGATGAATGGTTGTGCACTCTCTTTTTGAAAGCCTCCAGGGATGGAGCACCCACATGTTCTGAAGGTATGAAGCAGTACTACAGTAGTATAGAGGAGTACATTGAAAAGTGTCTACCTGATGAAATAGTTTTGGTAAATTTAGATCCTGAAAATAGGTATCCACTGGCCAATCCCATATCTTTAGAAACTAATGATTATTATAATTGCATTCTCTTTGTACCTTATGACTCTTGACGAATGTATATTGTCTTTTTATGTACACTGAGTGCATATGCACCAAGGACAAATTCCTTGTGTGTCCAATCATACTTGGCCAATAAAGAATTCTATTCTATTCTATTCTATTCTATTCTATTCT
>JANHFT010006588.1:161277-175139 GCA_032467955.1 Pseudoxenodon macrops | reverse complement strand
CCCCTGTTTAAAAATTTGCTGCTGAATCCTTGGGAGAAAATTTAGGATCTGGTGGAATCAGGTCTACCCACCCACCCCAACCAAGGGACCCCCCTTGACATGGACGTTGTACCCACTCCATTCCATCCATTTGAGATTTGCATTCCTTTATAAAAAAAACCGCATGCTTGTTACATCTTCCTTGCATGAATCATTAAACTTTTCCAGAGTCTTTACTCACTCATTTCTCCTGACGAAACCCTATAAAACAGTAGACGTAAAGGTTGCGGGTCCTCTATCCTCCTCCCCCGGAATAGCTTTGGAAAAGCTGTGAACAGGATTTGCAGTGTGTGTTTCGTGCTGGGTCGGTTTCGTCTCTTGCTAGAGCGAGGGGGTTGGGCTAGTAGACCTCTTAAGGTTTCCTTTCCGACTTTCTGTTATTCTGTCCTGTCCTTTTGCTGTCTATGTTTTGTGAGGTCCTGTCTCTGATAGTTGATACTCTCTACCTACTTTGGGAAAGCTGTTCTGACCTAGACTTCCTGAGTCAGTAAAACATGCGGGCAATCTCAAAAACCTCTTTTGTTTATTGCAACAGCTGTGAATTCTGTTCATTCACAGATAAGTCCCCAATAATTGTAAATAGTCCTTCGGGATAAGTCCTTCGGGATAATCACCCACCCTTTATCTCCCTTGACAGGCTGCCAAAGACCTAATTGGCAAAGCCACACGGAATCCAAAATCAAACACAGCTGCAAACGTTGAACAGAATTAACAACGTTGCGAAGGCCCATCCTCTTTTAAGTCTTAGGGGCAGGGGCAAACATCTCCAAGCCTTACTCCTGAGTCGCCCCTTTTGTCTTAACTGTTCTTGCCTTCTGGCAGCTCTGCGCATGCGCGCACTGGGAACAGGCTCCCCCAGTTTCTCTGCCTCGCTGATGTCCGACTCTGGAGGCTCCGGAGTCCGCACATAACTCTCCGAAGGCCCAGGCCCCATCTCTGTCTCCGACACAGAGCCCTCATCCGAGCCTTCCCCAGACTCCAGGACTGGCCCATGTTCCTCCCCAGCCTCTTCACTGTCCGACTCTGCTGCCAGCTCCGCAGGCGGACCACAACAGTATGTGGAATATAAATACATACTGCACATAGAGCTTACTTCCGGTTGAATCATTTTGCCTGCTTGTTTTACATCCCTAATTAAATTGTGCCTGGTATCCGGCAATTTAGTAAACCAAATGTACAATGTACAAAACATGAAGAATACTAACTGGGAATCAGGGAAATGTTGTAGTCTGATCTGAAATCAAGCTAGCACACTGAATTTTAAATATGCGATGGAACTCGTAATATTTCATATACGGTTTCTATAGATACGAGCATCAGAATGTGAAGGCTTTCGTTTTTTGCTGAATATTTTTTCATTCATAGCATTCTCCTCCTCTCTTTTGTGGATCTTCAGATACCAAGAAATATAATTTTAGACAACAGTGATCTAAGCCGCAGCACAAAAGAGTCAATTATCTTTTCATCCTTTGTTCTTTCCTACCAAAAATAAGAGTTGCAAGAGGCTCTGTAGAAATGCTCCAGATTTGATTCTGATACTGGAATGAGCAAATGATGTGGTTTTTGTTGTCGTTGTTTTGAGATATAGTGGAACCTCCGTTCACAACCACAATCGGCACCTGATTTGGTGGTGAACAGAAGCACGAATTACTGCGTATGCGCACACACCAAAACAAAAAACAAAAGAAATGAAGGGGAAATCGACGCGACTGACTTCGATCGGGAACAGAGATACATTTTCAGCGAATTTGTTGTACGGGAACCTATTTGGTCGTGGACTGGGGTATTCGGGAACCGAGGTTCCACTGTAGGGGAAATATATATATATATCTAATCTGTGCAGAGATTATGAGCAAGTTGAAGTAGTGAATATGTAGAAAGCAGAAGGATATTGTGGCTTGGACACAATTATGATGACAGACTGTAACTTGGACTTCATCCTCTCTTTCTTTTGGGGATTGTCTTCAGTTTTCATGGAGATGCAACCACAGCTGAGGTCAAAATTTCTGTTGATAAGTGAAACACTTGTTAAGTGCCCCATTTTATCTGTCTTTCCACAGTTGTTAAGTGGATCATTCTAGTTGTTCAGGTAGCCAAACTGTTGTTAAGTGAAGCTGGCTTTTCCCATTGACATGGCTTGTCAGAAAGTCTCAAAAAGGGATCACGTGACCCAGTGTGGAAATCCACATTTTCCCCCTATTGGTTCTGTGGGCGTGGCTTGGTGGGCGTGGCTTGGTGGGCATGGCAGGGGAAGGATACTGCAAAATCTCCATTCCCACCCCACTCCAGGGGAAGGATATTGCAAAATCTCCATTCTCAGCCCACTCTGGGGCTAGCCAAAGGTGGTATTTGCCAGTTCTCCAAACTACTCATAATTTCCACTACCAGTTCTCCGAACCAGTCAAAATTTCCACTACCGGTTCTCCAGAAACTGTCAGAACATGGTGGATTTCATGCATTGCTTCTAATTTCCAAGATAATTTAGTTTAGCCTTGAAAGACAGAAAGTTTATGGTAGAACTATGGCCTACTCCACATTGGGGAAGTCACTTTCTACTGCTAAACTGGGATAATTGCTCTTCACACAATAATTCTTAAGAGGATTGGAGGTTAAATACATTTCAGCACAAAAGGCTGAATCCCTCACTCCCCAAATAAAGTCCCCAGTCCAACTTTCTCCAAAATAACAACTCAGAGGTTGCACTGAATCTAACATCAACATCTAAGGTAGCATAGGCCTGATGTATGTCACAGTAACATAATTGTTTTGTCTTTGAAAATAAAATGTAATTTATAGGAAATGAAATGGCCAGCCTATTCACAAATTCACATTTATGCATGCACCTTATTTTAAGACAGAAGAAGAAAAACAAACTCTACTGCATTCCCATAATCATGATGGTGTGATGGTATCTTTTGGGAATGCAATCCTGGGGCTGTACTTCAGGTTTTTTGTTTGAATCTTCTGAAAGCGGAGGAGATAAAAAATGGCACAGTGATCAGATCCATATTTTATTCATGTTCCATCACTGGTATGGTCTACCCTTCTTTATTTTTCCAGTGCAGCAATGGGTGGCATAATCCCACTCCCAGGTCACTATAAAGTATTCTCTTGTCTCTGCTTTGAAGTGCTGCTTCAAGGGACCTGCTTTCTATCCTGGGCTATGTTAAATTCTTCCAAATGATTACTATGCTTCATTGCAGATTAATGTCCTCTCCAGCCAGGGGTGGGTTCTGGTTCTTTTTGCTGCCAATTCACTCAGGGTTGCGCCTCGAGCGCAAGCGCAGTAATCAACAAATAGCTTCTGCGCATGGTAAATGTGACTGGGCTGGGGTGCAGCCAGTGAAGTTTACCTCCCCTATAACATTCAAGGAACTGAATAACAATCAAAATCAGTGATGGTTAAAACCACTTCACTGTAAAATCACTGCAATCAGGACTAGGGACAGATATAAGAACAGCTGGAGCAGAATGCTGGACAAGCAGCTTAGATTGCCATACAAAATTACCCAGACTTCAGCAACGGATCTGATGTGTAGAGAATGAGGAATTGCTTGGATTTTATTGAATTAATTAATTATCCCATCTTCATTATTTTTATGAATACCTCAAGATGGAGAACATACCTAATGGTCCTCCCTTCTCTTATTTTCCTCTTGACAACAACTCTGTGAGGTAAATCAGGGGTGAGCTTCAAAAATGTCAGCAACGTCTGCCCCCGGTTGCTGGGTGGGCGTGGCCATAGTGGGCATGGCCTAGTCGGCCTCCTGCACCACGGTGTGATGGGGCCATTTTTGCCTTCCCCAGGCTCTGGAGGCCTTCCTTGAGTCTCTGGGAGGGTGAAAACTGCCTCCCCCAGGCTCCAGAGACCCTCTGGAGGCCGGAAACGGGCCCACTTTTGGACTTCCAGAACTTCCAGAAGGCCCATTTTCCCCCCTCCCTGAGCCTCTGCAGGGGCCCTGCATCCAAAATGGGTCACATGGAGACTCCTGGGAAGGGTGGGATGGGATGGATGGGGCAGGGCCAACCAGGGTTGGGATTTGGCGGTTCACCGAACCGTCCATAACGTTAGCCATGGGTCCGCCCGAACCCGGGTGAACCCATAGCAGCCCACCCCTGGGTGAGTTGGGCTGAAAGTCAGTGACTAGCACAAAATTATCCAGTTGGCTTTCATGTATAAGAAGGGACTACCCTGGTTTCTAGGTCAGCTTCTTAACCATTACACCAAACTGGTTGTGATGTGATTTTGGAGGTGCTTCGGGGATTCACAAAAATAAAGTTAGAGAACCTAATGTGACAGTTGGATTGCAGATTGCTCTTCTGTGATTTAAATAAGTTTAAATTTGAAGTTACACCTGCTCAGAGTATAGAATAACTATGGGGAAGGAAGAACTCAAAGATTAATGACATGCTTCATCTAAACAGATCATTGAGCAAACCATTGCATTTTGGCTCTGTGGTTTTCTAGCTACACTTCTAAATGCTTTTTTTTGGTGAACATTTATCTTTAGGAATGTGAGTATATTCTAAGCCACTAGATCAATCTAAGAAAGACTTCACCTGTCGTTTGTGGAATAAAGGAAAGTTATTCTCACCATTATGGAAAAATAATGGACTGCTACTTACTGTATAAACTGCTGTGTGCATTACATATTCAGGGTTAGGGTATTGGCATAAATAGGAAGAAGGATAACAACTGTCCCAAAGAGTATCATCCTTGAGAATTATTATATAAAATTTAGCAATGGTACATAATCAAAGTTGCAGTAGAAAAATTGAGTCAAAGAAGAAACAACAACCAAATAAAACCTGGAGAGAAAAATACTTATAAAGGAGACTGTTTGTAACTCAGGGTTGAAATGAGGGCTTCATTGCAGAAGTGGATTCCTACCGGTTCGGACTGATTCTACTGAGTAGGTAGTAGGCCGCTGGTGATGTCACGGAGCCGGTTCTGCTCTGTGGGCGCCGCCATCTTTTAGTTTAGTTTATTGTTTGATTTTTTTTTGGGTTTTTTCTTCTGCGCATGCGCAGAAGCTGAGTTTCTGGCACTGCGTATGCATCGCCATCTTGTTTTTGGTCTTTTTTGGGGGGGCATTTTTTGGTTTTTTTCTACTGCGCATGCGCACGCCCATGAAGCGCGTCCATGCAGCGCGGGAGGCAGCGAACCATTGGCGAGGTAAGTTATAACCCACCCCTGCTCCATTGGTCTCTCTGAACTTGGTTGTTTTGTTGAAGATGTTTCACTACCCAAACTATGTTACCTAGGTTGGGTAATGAAATGCCTGCAAGGAAACAACCAAGTTCAGAGAGCAACAAGGACCACTCAGAAACATCTCAGAAAAATACTTCTAAATAAAATGTTGGTTCTGTCCCCCTCAAAGGAACATTTGATTCTTTACTAGCATAGCCTTGTATTTCAATGAGCAGTAGGGTTGACATTGGAAGAAAATCTATTGTGTTGCTTTTCTGATAAAAATTGGGTTGTCCATCATATGTTGAGTATGGTCTATCTAGATGCCCTGCTACAGATGATTGAAGAAAGCATAGACAGGAGTTAGTTAACTTAGTTTAAAGAACTAGTTATATGCACATGGTGTCATTTAGTCATTGTGCTTCATTCTGCAACTATAGTAACTGTTTACTTTATACCAAGAAATGCTAATTAGAGTTCCTTGGTAGTATTACCCTGATTCCCTAAAACCAGGACATCCTAAAGGCAAAAAGCTGCAAACATCAATATATCCCATAGCACTATTTTATAGGTCTATACACTTCAAATTCAGTGGAATATATTCCTCGGTAAGCCTGAATTGAATTACAATTTTTTTTCATCCAAGGTAAATCATTTGCAAAGTTCAGGACTGAGAATAAATTATTATGAAGTAATGAAGTTGCTACCAAAAGACTTAAGAAAGCTCACTGTTTATAGAAGCATAAGAAAAGCCTCTGTACTACCTATATGTGGGGTACAGGGGTGGGTTCTACTTACCTTTCCTACCGGTTTGGGTCGCGACGGAAGTGCGTGTTTTGCGCGCATGCACTGCATTCACATGTGCACCCCCATCGCATCCAGGTACTGTATTGCCTTGAAAATAATCCTTTGCGCATGTGCAGGAGGCTTTGCACATGCGCAGAGGGTTATTTTTGAGGCAATTTCCACCAGGAGGACCGATTTTCAGCCAGAGCATCGGTTCGAGGGCGTGTCCAGCTGGCTGTAACTGCCAGTTTGGCGAGTGGGGGGAAATTCCCGCTACCGGTTCTAAAGAACCGGTCCGAACCGGCAAGAACCCACCCCTGGTGCGGTACTTATAAGGGCACATATATATGGGGATAATAGCTCAAGAAGGACTCATCAGTATCTATTGTTGAATATATTGACAACCAAATCGAGGAAGGGAAAGGAAAGGTGAGCTTGCCAAATTCACAGTGAAAGGGCTCTTAATGAGAAAGGTATGATCAAAGCAGCCCCACCTTGCAAATGCCACTGAACAAAGGTTGCAAATTGTAGCTGAAAGATAGAGAAGGAAAGCAGAGGGAATAGATATTTCTAAAATTAAAGAGAAACGTCACCTTGCTGTGTGATTAAAACTAAACGACCGTCAGGTCACTAAGAAACTACTTTTTAAAAACGGTCTGGGATAGCAAGGAGAAATATCCACGGAAATCAGCGGAGAAACCAATGATTATAATGTAGATGGTGTTGGGCACCCCAGCATATCCAAGTCTGTGGTGGAATCTCCAGCTAGAGTGGAGGGAAAGATGGAGAGGAAGTCAATTTTAGAGTTTTTGCACTGCAGAAAGCAGCACTAGTCTGACCTCCCCCAGAATCCTTGAACCCTTATCTGATCATTCCCAAGGGAATGCAGTTGGTCTGGCAGGGGTTATTGTAACATAGATCACTAGCCCTAAAGCTTCTGTTTGAGACTATTCGCAAGTGATTCTTCACCTGACACAGTCCATCATATTCTCACTGAACACCAAAAATTGGCTTGTCTACCTTTGGATTCTTATTTGATGGGAAACCTATTTTAAACAGCTCAACAGAAGTAAATTCAATAAGAAATGGATTTCATTTTCTTAATAATTCCTATTAGAAGGGAATGGTTATGGCAGCCTTGCAGGGTAGTTCAAAAGGCATGCAATGTATACATTGATTCAGTTGCAGTTGCGGTGGTGGGTTCTGGATCTTTTTACTGCCGGTTCGCTCAGGGTCACGCCTTGAGCGCGCGCGGGGCAATAAAAAATAGCTTCTGCGCATGCGCAGAAGCAAAATCCAAAATGGCGGCACCCATGGAGACACTGAAGGAACCGGCTCCGTGACATCATGGTGGAGTTACTACCTACTCTATAGAACCGAATAGAACCGGTAGGAACCCACCTCTACTCAGTTGGTTATATTAAACTCTAGATGAAGATTCTCAGTCATCCCGGTCATGGTTGTCCCAAAGGTGCTTTTTCAAGAGTCAACTGGGCCTTCTTCACTCTTCCTTGAAGACATTTCTCTTCACATCCAAGAGGGTTTTTCAGAACTGCAGATGCTTCTTGGATAAGAAGCAAAAAGTCTTCAAGAGGAAAAGCAGAGAAAGTCCAGTTGAAAAAGCACCTTTGGGACATTAAATTCTAGGACTTTTTAGAGATAAGAGTCAGTTTGGTGGTAGTAGTTAAGGCATCAGGTTAGAAACCTGAGACCCTGAGTTCTAGTCCCTCCTTAGGCACAAAGACAACTGTGTGAACCTTGGGCCAGCCCTCTTTCTCAGCCCTAGTAATCAAGTAATGGCAAATCAATCTTCCCAAGAAAACTGCAAAAATCTTATGCAGGTAGTCGCCAGGAGTCCACAATTATCCAGAGGCACAAATAAATAAATACATTTTCTGGACATATTTCATCTCCTTCTCAGGTTGGAGGCTAGATTGAATTTTTTTTAATACTATCTACTTTTTTCTATTTTGATTCTTCAAGAATGAATTACAAAATGGCAATATCTGTGTGTGTGTTGTTTGTTTGTTTTAATCCAAATGCAAAGACACAGTGAAGAAAGAGAGAGAGAGAAACAGATGCAGAGAAAATAACAGTTGTACAACAGCAGCCAACAGTTAATTTTGCAATTCAGCAGCAGAACTGCAGAACGGAGGCTTTGAATTCCCAGTCAAAAAACTATCATGCACTTCAGGTTGCATCAATCTATTTAACTGGTCCCCATCATAGGACAATGAACTATGCATACTGTTGCCTTGCAGGATGCCCTCGTAATACTTTGAAAGTAGCATTAAAAATGAAGAAATAACTCTAGGTCTATTATGACCAAAAGCTAGAGGAAGTAATAAAGTGTGTGTGTGTGTGTGTATGTGGGGGGAATTAGACAGAAAAGAGACACCCAAAGGGACATGTGTGGGGTTGTCAACATTGTCGTTAACTTCAAACCTACTGTGTACATGGCTAACGTTATTTATAAAACCCTGGTTTCAGACATAAAAATTAGTGAAGGATATATCTTCTTAAATTTACATTTAAATTGCTTCCAGAAGTTGTAAATGCTCCAACACTGGAAGTTTTTAAGAAGAGATTGGAAAACCATTTGTCTGAAATGGTATAGGGTTTCCTGCCTAAATTGGACTAGAAGACCTTCAAGGTCCCTTCCAACTCTATTCAATTCTATTCAATTCTATTCTACACTTTTAAATGTGAAGAATAATTTATGGTTGCAAACATTGGCTTTCTTTTTATCCAATGCATTTGTTGAGCATCTCCCATTGCTTTATAGCAGCAATTTATGAAGAGACAACTTTTCAAAGGATAAAATTGCTAAGCAGAAAAACAAAAGATTATTTCATACACATCAGGCAAGTTTATTTTGGTGTGGGTTTTTTTTGAGGCAAAGGGGAGGCCAATTCTTTACTACAAAGCAAGCAAATCAAAGCTACTCTACTACAATAGTAAACAGAGTATGTGCTTAAGACACTCTTTCTTGGAAGAATTCCCAATGAATTCAGTGTGGATTACTACCAGGTTATGACCATCTTCTGTTTGGAAAGTTGCTGTTGAAGTTGAGGAATCAAGTAAGAACGGCTGTTTTAACCAAATATAGTCCACGTCACTTAAAACAATTTGACATGGAATGTTATGTGAAAATGTAACTGTTCGTCTTTCACTTCACCACAAGCATGTGCCTGATTTATAAGTCTAGAAAATGCCTCTTCTATGTAAACATCGCATAATCTGTTGCTGTGCATTAATTGAGTTTATTCAATCAAGATGATTTGCGGCAAACGTTTCACCCAACAGCAATGAAGGTTATGGAAAGTCACACAACTAAACAGTGGTGGAAAAAGAGCTATTAGTTTTTGAGACTTTGGGGGCTTTCTAGAGGCAGTTGGTTTGTTAGCCATGACAGAAAACAACGTCCTAGATTGGATGCATCCTGTTTCCACAAAGATGCCCTTATGGTTGGTTATATGTTGGCTGCAGTCTTCTCACATTTACTTAGAGTGCATTCTATGAAACCTGGTAGGTCTTCTGAATAAGCATGTATATTATTAGACTGCTCACCTGAATTAACTTTGAAAGTTTTTTTAATTGATGTGGGGTTTTTTCTTTTGTTTCTTGCAGAACATGTTCTTCATGAGAGTATATGGACATTTAGCAAAAACTAATTAAATTGGTTCTACAGTTATCAATGGCCCTCTCTGGGACATTTTAAACATCTGGAGTCCTTGGTGTTCTCTGAGCTCAGTTGTTTGTTTGCAGACATTACCCACCTACATAATATCAACAGTGTTAATGATAATGTTACCTAGTTGGGTGATGGAACATCTGCAGGCAAACCACCAAGCTCAGAGAGAACCAAAGACTCCACTGTTCCACATATATTCCTTTCTATTGGGATATTTTAGAGTACAGATCTCAAGGAGATTAATAGAGTTTACTGCAGGTAAATATCTACAGTGTTATAATTTCAATGTTTCTAAACATATTTCTTAGCTTACTCATCTTTCGTTGATCTAGTTTCACATACAAAAATTCACACACACACACATATATGATACCTTTTGAAACAAAGGAATTAATATCTTGGTTTCATTTAAATAGTCCTGGTTGAGTTCCTTCCTCCAACCCCACCATCTGAGACTGATGAACAAGACACCGCATGCAGATACATTCAAAGTATCTTGCTCCCTATCCCTCCTAGAAACAGAAAGTATTCACTTGCAGTATCCAATATTTGCACCTGGCCATCTAAATTCACCAACACTGCTTCTTGGATACTCTAATCTGCATCAAAATCTTTGGTTTATTTCTTCATGTATTATTTATCTCCTCTTTTCATGTGGGAAAGAGGATATTCTACGCATGGGATTAAAACCTTGGGCAGAATTAAGATAAGTAAATTAAGTCTGGGTTGCATTGGGTTGCATTGAAGATCACTTTGCATGTGTCTGTGTGTGTGTGTGTGTGTGTGTTTGGGGGGTATGAAAGTTTTCCACCCTTGTTTTCCTCAAAGGGAGAGCATTCCCATGTTAACTATTGCCATACTTTCTTGAGCGTACTGCAATCCAGTCAGTCTTTAATTCACATAGTTGGTCTCTCTGCAGAAAAAGACTTGGCGCTTATGAAAAGGATAGCTCAGGTTTTTTTTATATTTTTCTTTCCAAATAAAATAATCTTTCTACTCTTTGAGCATACCCCAGTCTTCCAGACCCAGTGGTAACATACAACTGTACATTTAAAAAAAAAGCCTGCTTGTGTGTGTGTGATGCAATTGTTTTTTGTTAATACTTTCCCCTCACCGACCATAAATCTCTGCAACCCTTCACAGTAGCTAACCTCACATTACAAAATGTACCGAGCAGAAGGCATGCCAAGTGACATCAATTAATTTAATTAACATTGCAGGTTACAGAAATGTGACTCATAACTGGCTGATTTGTATTTTAATTGAAGCAATCCGTTTCCACACACACACGCACAAATTGCCTGAAATAAGCGGTTCCATTTCAAGCATGAAAGGAGAGGAAACGAGTTTGGAGGGAAATCTCACCATCGGGAGGAGTTTCCCTCACTCGGGTCGATTTTTCTCTCTCTCTCTCTCCTCAAAATGTTGCACCTACGCTACTACAGCAACGTCCCTCTTTCTCAAGACTCACAAACGGCGACGAAACCAAACCTCCACAAGACCACCAAAAGGAGTCCCACACCCAGATTTCTCCCATGGATTTCCTCAGGGCATTACTTACAACCTAGCAAAGATCCCCGAAGCCCAAAGTTTTCGGCTAACAAACGACGGTTGATATGGGGGGGGGGGAGGAGGAGAGAGAGAATCTAACCTCGTAGATCCCCGCGTCGATCTGCCCAGTTCGACAGTTAATCGTAGCATTTCGAGTGGTAGCATTTCTTTTCAAACTCTCCCTTTCCACGCGCGTCATTCCCTCCCCCTCTCCCCAAATGCTTCTCTTCCAGGCTAGGTTTCTCCTTTCTATTTTAAATGCACACGCAAGACGCACACAAACACACAAACACACACACACAAAAGCCCCACGAGGGAAATCCGGAGACGTCGCCCTGCAAATGACTTTGTTCTGCTCTTAGTTACCGGCATAAAATGGGGAGGAAAAAAAAAAGGGGGAAACAGGGATCCTTCCCTAAGGTGATCGCGCCCCAAGAAACGCGGTTTCCTTGCTTAATCCACGAAGGGAGAACGCGTCCTTACCTGCACAGCAGCTACACCCACTGACAAAGTCGGTTATGGCACAGGATCAGCCCTTCCGAGAGCAATCCCTTCCCTTCTCTTTTCCCGAAACGCAGACTTTCTTTCTTTCTTTCCTTCCCTCTTTTTTTTTTTCTTCTTCTCCTCCGAGAAGGGCAACTCCCGCGTAGCTCTCTAGTCCCGGGAAGTGAAAATCCTCGGTCCAAAAGAGGCAGCCGCGCCAACCATCCCGACGAGCCGCGAGAAGAGGAGGAGGGAGGAAGGAAGGAAGGAAGGAGGAAGGGCATCCACTACTAGACCATCCTGTAAACAGTTATCCCTTCGCCCCAATTAACATGCACAGCAGATTTCCTCAGCTCGGCTGACTTTATGCATGTCAGTTAACCGTTTGCGGGCTTTCGGGGTGCAGGGAAATGGAAAGGGGAAAAAAAGGGCGCTGAGCAGGATCTGGAAACTGAGCGCGGGTGGGGGGAACTTCTTGCTTGCCTTTTCTTTTAAAACGATCCAAGCGGCTGCGATTCCCCCTCTTCCTCTTTTCTCACTGGTCTTTCTCGTTAGCTCGGTGTGTTTTTAGTCAAGAGATGGCTGGGAGGCTGTGGGGGATAGGCGCAAATAAGAGAGAGAGACTTCTATAGCCTTTTGACTCAGTCTTTAAGCCCTTCCCCATCACAGGGTTTTAAATCTGCCAGGGATATTTCATACAAGATGCAGCTCCACCTTAGGAAAACTCAACCCCTCCTCCTCCTCTTCCTCCTGCCAATTATTTCTCATCCTCCTTTTCTTACTCCTGCCCTCTTTCCCAAGCAAAACATAACCCAACCTAACACCTGAAGCTCCTGAAAGTAAAATCTAAGTCTGTTTTACTCAAAAAAAAGCAAAGGATATTCATTTCTGGAGGGAGGAAAGGAAATGGTTGCCGCTCCATGTTGAAATCTTGCTCCTAAATTGGTCGCCAATAATCCAAGCACGCCCACCCAAAGGTGCTTATCCAGTCATTCATTACCTATCAGTTGAAAGGACAGTTTTGTCACAATGTGTTAGGAGGTCGAGAGGAGGATGTGGGTCCCCCGTTTCCTCCTTCAGATTGTTTAATTAGAACGGGCATGCATATAGTGGCACCGAATTTTGGATGGAAATAATGCTGGGTTTTGTGAAGGGCTAGACAGGCTGAGTCAAGTGTTGGGTCATCATTTCAGAGGTGTTTCCGTATCCAAACAGAAGAGCCAAAAGGCATAAAGTGGGAGGCAGGAGTCACTTCTCCATTGAGTTTCCATGTGGAAATCTGACATGGGAGTATTGGAAACCTTCCCTTCCTTCCCTCCCTTCCCCTCCCTGTTCCTTTGCCAGTAGGCAGGTAAGTGGCACCGAAGAGTGAAAGTGAAGATCATATGACCAAGGCAGCAATGCAGCAGCTGCAGCCAGTAGCACTGAATCAGACATGTTATCAAATTTCATTCCCTCGGGACTTACAGATCTTGGATTTTTGGATGCATTCAACCCATTCAAGGTACCTGGGTACAAAAAAGAAATGTTGTCTTTTGATACACCGTTTCACTTACCTGGAAGTCAGGACATTCAGAGTTTTTAGTAGTAAATAGATACATGCATTTTTTTACTTTTGAAAACTCCGGTACTGCGTAG
Organism: Pseudoxenodon macrops; assembly: GCA_032467955.1. Taxonomy (NCBI): domain Eukaryota; kingdom Metazoa; phylum Chordata; class Lepidosauria; order Squamata; family Pseudoxenodontidae; genus Pseudoxenodon; species Pseudoxenodon macrops. The sequence continues at coordinate 161,757 of JANHFT010006588.1, read as the reverse complement.
TACTGGAGAGATCATCAAATTGAATTCTAACTGACTGCTTTTCAAACGTTTTGCAAAAATCTGTTTGTTTTAAAGTCCATGTCAGAAGCAGGAATATCAAGGAACTCTCCCTCCCGCTCCTTAAAAAAAAAAAAACCTAAAGAAGAACTTCTTCTTTAATATTCCTTTCATCTCTGATATGGGTGCTTATGGTAGGTTTTTAAGTAATATCAAGGATGTGCTTTTCTTAGAGAAAAAAAAAATACAACCTTTAATCATTTTCCAAGTCACACATGCATCCTCATTGTCCCACTCTTCATAACTTTGGATGGACACTAGACGTATATATTAAGCTACTGTATTCTGTTCTCAAAGGGGATGTGGTGGCTCAGTGGCTAAGATGCTAAGCTTATTGATCAGAAGGTCAGCAGTTCGAATCCCTAGTGCCACATAACAGGGTGAGCTCCCGTTACTTGTCCCAGCTTCTGCCAACCTAGCAGT
>JANHFT010006588.1:115367-126751 GCA_032467955.1 Pseudoxenodon macrops | reverse complement strand
CTCCCTGAAAATAAGGCCAAGCGCTTATTTCAGGGGTCAAAAGAAAATAAGGCCCTGTCTTATTTTCGGGGAAACACGGTACTATAAAACTACATTTGTCTCCTTGTCACCATACTTTCACCATATGTCTCATGCACTTGCCGGTACATGTTGGCATATATTTAAATTGGAAAGGGAATTTAGTTACCTCCCTTTTATACATTGGATCTGTTTGCTAGCAGCTGCCTTTTCTAGAACTGGAGATGAATACGAAAGGAAGAAAGGAGTAGGGATTTTTTTTGGGGGGGGAAATGTTTTTGGGAATTTTTTCCGTTTTTCTCCCTCTCATCTCTGTACCTTGCGCACGCGCACCCACCCACTCACAAGCAGGATACTCTCCCGGGCTGGGATCACATGGCAGTAACAGGGAGTCCTCCTGCTGCTGCTACTGCATGTTCAGAGTAGCTGGCTGAGCTGTGCAGGAGAGCCAAAACTCTGCACTTCCTGCATTCGGCGGCGGTAACAGCTGCTCCTCCCTTTCTAAAAGGACGCTAAAAAGTGTCCTCCAGGCAGCGAAAGTCCCCATGCACTTTTTAAAGGCGGGGCTGGGTGCTGCAGACCCAACCCTTTCTGTCACCCTGTCCTCTCAGATCCCATTCTCAGCCAGCCAGCCAGCCAGCCAGCCCTCGTGTTAGTGAGGCTGGCGTCAGCCGCGGCTGGGTTGGGCCAGTGTCTCAGGCTGGAGAGCAAGCGACCAAGGTATGCCCTGCACCAATAAGGGCTGGAAGAAGCTCCAGCAAGAGTAAGGCCCCGGAGAATCGGCTGCAGCCACTTCTCCATCCCCCGCCATCGCCCTTACCTTCTTGGGCCAGGCGAGAGTGATGGGGAGGGGAGGGCAAGGGCTGGGGCCAGCTGGTGGTGGGATCACTCAACAAGGAGCCACTGCAGAGGGCCTTCCCCACTCTAGGGGAAAGTTACTGCAAAATCCCAATTTTCTACCGATCAGCTGGGACTCAGGAGGCAGAGAATAGATGGGGATGGGGCCAGTCAGAGGTGGTATTTACTGGTTCTCAGAACTACTCAAAATTTTCTCTACCGGTTCTCCAGAACTGGTCAGAACCTTCTGATGGTCAAAACTCCTGTAACCCCCCTTCTCTGAACTTCTAGCTGTTCTCCTGTTCTATCTTCTGCCTGGATGTCTATAGAGCTTCTCAATCATCCTGCAGCCAAGAAGACTCCACAACTCAGGAAACTTGGGAGGGGGGTGACCATCAACCAATCATTTTCCTTCTATTTTGTCTTTCTTATGGTAAAACAAGACTTATATGTCATAATTAGTAGGATTACTCTCCAAACCGGAATAAAATTCATAATTTCCAGAAATACTTAACTGATGCTAATATTGTCATTATTCAACCCTTAATGGTTACATCTTTATTTATAATTATCAGGTGTACTTGCTGAACGTTTTTAAAGTAAGGATGATCTGACTACAGTGTGTCAGCCCTTAATCTTTTGTTTCAGTTACTATATTTCACTATGCAGGAGGTACTTTCAAAAGTTCTTTCAAACATGTTTTTTATAAAATGTAAGTTTTCTAGGCCAGATTGCACACATCTGGCAACATCATTACTTTCTTCCGATTTATTTCTGGGCAGAACCCAACCTAATGGCCATGACCATTGCACACCGTTTTAAGTCAAAAGATAGAAAAGATTGTTTCTTTCATATGAACTTGCTGTCTTTTGGAGGACTTGTTTATGTTCTACTGCCTGGAGAAGTTAGGTGAATGGACAGATGAGACGAAGCTTTTTTAAATACTAGCATCACTGGAAAAAAAAGAAAAAAATTGATTCCCTTTTAAAGCTTTGCTTTCAATAGGCAATAAAATCTGTTCTGTACCATTGCCTTAAAGTGCATGCTGTTTTGTCAACCTACATATCATTTGGACTTTACTGCTTTGTTCTTAAAGTTTACTAGTTTGTATATGTTTTAATTAGTTCTTTTTAAAATATGTCTTTGGGCATTTAGGTGAGGTTGATTAATAGACAAAAGTATCCATCTGGGGTCTCCATTAAAGTTTTAAACAGTTGCCTCCTGATAAATTTCCTTGACGATAATGAAGTAAAGAGTGAAAGCATTGCTTTCCAGAGCAATGATAAAACTTCCACACAAAACCAAAAAATCAACTCCTGCATTCTTTTCTCTGCTGGATGCTATTATTTTTAGTTCTGTCCTTCCAAGCACAGATTAATATAAACCAGACATTGTCACATAGTGGGCTCATTATTTGGGATACAGTCATAGGCTGCTTGGTGTTTCTCGTGGGTCTTTAACTTAGATGCAGATGAACTAAGTTTATTATATCACATAAAAGTGAGCAAAAATGAAGATGCAATAGCTGAGTATATAACTTATTATATTTTTTCCCTTATTAGGAAAAGGTAAATGCCTAGTTTTACGTTATTTTCAATGACTGAGGAAAGAAAACAGTAGTAGAGCAATCATCTCAGGTAGTCATTGGCAGATAGAAAAGAACAGAAGAAAAAAGCATGAGACTATCAGAATTGAAAGAAAGCATATTTATGCCTTTCTGGCTTTATAACAGGCTGATTGTGACAATGCATCTGCCTTTGGTTCTTATATTTTTATCCAGTTTTTCTTTTCAAGCTCATATCTCCATGTTCATCCCATAATGACTTTGCAAGCACAATTTCAGTCTTTCGGCAAGATTCCAAATTGTATGAAAAGTCTAAATCTAGTGAATGGAGGCCAAAGGGGTAGGAGATTTGGGCAAGAATTCCCAGTATACCTTGGAATTAGTTAGATTATGTGAATATGGCAGGTTCTCAAATGCCAGATTTTCCTTGAAATATGGGAAGGAAGATGGAGATGGGCAATGTTGAGGAAGACCTGGCAGCTTTCCTGACAGAACAATTGGAGCAACTTGCCTTCAGAAGTTGTGGATTCTCCATCACTGGAGCTTTTTAAGAGGATAACCATTTGTTCAAAATGCTATAGGGTGCCTTGCTTGAGTAGGAGGTTGGACTAGAAGACTTCCAGGGTCCCCTCCAATTCTGTTATTCTGTTCTCTTAAAGGGATGGTGAGAACGTCCTCATGTTTTCTCTTCCTCTTCATGTCCAAATAGGAATAAATTAGGAATAATCCTGGAAGGTTGTCTTTTATAAACATGCTTCAAAAACACATAATTCAAATGATAACTCACCAATTGAGTGATTAATGGAAGAACTACAGAGAAACCACTTAGGTTTCATAAAGTAAGAAATTATAAATACATTAAATGAAACAGCACTGAGGATTTCTTACATAATATGTGAACTCCAACATGGTCTTGAGGGATCCTGAAATTTTGTATGGATAAGAGAAACGACTTTGTTCCATGGAAGTAATATATGCTGTAAACTACATATTCTATTCATCAATTTTTCACCTACTAATAACAGAATTCCCTAATAACTATAGTATAATTTATAGACGATTTATAATTTATGCCTGCTATTTCACCAGGAAAAAAGACACAGTATTTTGTTAGGACAATTTTAAAAATAAATTCACTGAATTTATTTTCTTTCAGAGATCAGGGGAAAAGGTCATTGAAGCATCATATATTTGTAACTTTAAAAATTACAAGTTTCCCTAAAGACTGCAGAAGGCATAATCTCTCTATATTTGGCTTCATATCCTGGGAAAAGATCAAGTATTTTAAGATGGACTTTTGGGAATATAAAGTGCTTATATGAGATGCGGGGGTGAGGGGTTGGGGGAAGAGAAAGGGAAAAAAATCTATAGTTTAAAAACAGAGTATAAATTAAGGGCTAAGGTAAAATGACTTCTTAATTAACTCAGAACAAACATTTACCTACTGCTCACTAGGGCAAAAGTGCACTCTAATTAAGAGCAGCCTTTAAACAGATTGTGAAATGTTTTATTCAAAGAAATAGTGTGTGTTTTATCTTTTCAGAGCCTCATTTTTTCCCCAAAAGGAAAGTGAATTGACAGAAGTGAGTACAAAAGAAGGTTTGTTTTCATTTTTTAGAGGGCATGTCATTCATGTTATTGGCTTAGAATAAGCTAGCACATTTAAATGATAAGAAAGTGGATGCTGCTATAAAGAGATTGCCCCTACTTACATGGGGTCTCATTTGAAACACACAATAAATTCTGCCCATCATAGTGCCAGGATGCTGTCAACAATTTGGAAAGGGTTCAGGAGAGTTTAAATGATTATCAAAATTATGTTTGCAATAATTGGATATATAGAGACTATAATGTGGTCTTTACAAGGGGTCCTAGAATGCTTTTGTTTTCCTTCTCCAGGACAGAGAAAGAAACTCTATTTGTGAAGGACATCTGCTTCTTCAAACCTTGTTCCAGCCACTGCATGCATTTCTACATCATTTTCTTCAACAGCACCGGAATTTAATGGCATCAAGGTTGATGTTCCATGTGTGACAGGATGAGAACCAGGGAGAGATTTGGATACAAAGCAAATGACCTAATCAGACAGAAGTTAATTGAAAGGCATTTGAGAATTAGAAAATGGCCCAAGAAAAGTGTGTGTCAACCCAGTTTCGGGAAATATGGTAGAGCCTTTGCCCTCAGTTCAATCATTGATCACAGCAAGATGTTCTGCCATTTCTACATTTTGTGAAAAGAAAATTGGATAAAGCATACTAGCAAGGTCTCAAAATGAAACAGGTGTTGATAGAAGAAATAGATTGCTATATCTGCCAAGACAGGGAGATAAGAATGTGTCAGTTGGCCAACTTTGCATACAGTACTGCAGAAGAAGTGGATATGTAGGTGAATTTAATCCAATTTAATTTTCTGGCATTAATGAGCCGCGATAGCGCAGTGGTTAGAGTCCAGTACTGCAGGATACTTTTGTTGATCACCGGCTGCCAGCAGTTTGGCAGATCAAATCTCACCAGGATCAAGGTTGACTCAGCCTTCCATCTTTCTGAGGTTGGTTAAATGAGGACCCAGATTGTTGGGGGCAATATGCTGACTCTGTAAACCACTTTGAGAGGGATGTAAAATCACTATGAAGCAGTATATAAGTCTAAGTGCTATTGCTAATAGAATGAGAGTGAGTTGCCAGAAATTGAGTCAAGTGCCAAATGAGAATCATTGTTCCTAAATTCTGGGGGAAAATTGAGAAAGCATTGTTTCTGAAATCCTGAGGATATCAAAGAATGATATTTATTGCATTTATTTATTGTTTGGGAAAACCAAATTGCCACCACTTTGTTTAGTGTCTATTGAGCTCCTTGATTTGCTTGACTGTAATGTTTTCAGATGTTTGAAATGTTTTTTTATTTAAAAATGAGAAGAGCAAAGAATAACTGCTTATCTATTTTTCAAAATAGCAAGCTCTTATGGATTATCAGTCATGAAAAGGTGAATATATTGTGTATATATGTGCATATATAAATTTACTTTACCCGAAGTGGACGATTGGAACATTCCATTACTTTATTTTAAAGATAGCAACTAGCTTGTATTAACGTAAAATCTGAAAATTATATACATGCCCACAAAATGAAAAAATGTGTTTAAAATGAGTCTTATAAACTCTTACAAAGACTCAAATCTTTATAAAGTAGTGACAAGAAACATTAAAAGAGAAGCAGGAAATAAGATCCTAGGCATTTTTCAAGCCTAAATAATAGGCTTGGCTAAGACTGTCATACACTACAAAAGCAATGATTGCATAAAACATGCAATCATTTCAATCGAATCAAAAGAAAAAGGCTTGGGATGGCTGCTTTCCTAGTAAATTATAAGTAAATGCTGCCCATCTCCCAACAAGGGGAGGGAAGGAGAGAGGGAGAGAGAGAGAGCGAGAGCGAGAGCGAGAGCGAGAGAGAGAGAGAGAGAGAGAGAGAGAGAGAGAGAGAGAGAGAGAGAGAGAGAGAGAGAGAGAGAGAGAGCAAGCGAGAGAAATAATTTTTTTGGCCCAAAAGGCACAAAAATATATAATTTCAATACAATGAATTGTTCTTAAAATGTATCATATGGTAACAAGTCATACTAGCTGCAAAGAATCATTGCAGAAGTTGATGGAGTTGGATGAAATGGCAAAACTGACTACTTTGTTTAAAGAAAAGAACATAAGTACTTTTGTTTCCACGTGGAAACCGCTTCTGAACTTCATGCTTGATGCGGAAAAGAACGAAACTCTGAGGTTTTACAGATTAGACTGGTAGATCTTTATAGAAATGACTTGTTTGTACAGTTACGGAAAGGCACAAAGCTGTGATTTGATGTTAATGCCTTATTTTACTGTAACTGCTTCTTTTTCTTTTCCCCCCACTATCTTTCCTCATTTCTCTTCCCCCTTTCCCTCCCCTCTCACTGCTCTTCCATTTACTTTCGTATTTTGTATTTTATAATACTCTATAACTTAATTTTTAAAAATGTTAAAATAAAAAAGAAAGAAAGCTTGAAAGCCAACTATGGCTTCATTCCCCATAACATTTTGAGACTTCAAAGAGAGCCTAGGTCTATGTGATTCTGCCTTCATTCTCACTAACAGAGAATCTATACAGGGTATGGTGGTCCATCCAGTGCCTTTTGTGTCAATAAACTAGTGATCCAAAGCTAAAAGATCAACAACCAAAGGATGCAATTTAGACATCCAAGCTTTCCACCAAAGAGCACGGAACTCTCATCTGATCATATATTTTACCATTCAATATATTTCCTGCAGATTAGCAGGTTAGGTAAAATGGGAAAAGGTTTATCATTTTCTTGTCCGCAGCAGAGGTGGGTTCCTACCGGTTCTATGGTGTAGTTAGTAACTCCACGATGATGTCACGGAGCTGGTTCTGTTGGTGGCTCTGTGGGTGTCGCCATCTTGGATTTTGCTTCTGCGCATGCGCAGAAGCTAGTTCTTGATTGCCGTGCGTGCATGATCGAGGCGCGACCCTGAGTGAACCAGCAGTAAGAAGATTCAGAACCCACTTCTGGTCCGCAGACTTCCTTCCTATGAGGAAGAAATGCTGTGCAATTAAGAACAGTCATGGAAATGACCATAGATCTTATATGGACCAGACATAGATATTATTCATTGACCTATAGCAGACAAGAAAGCAAAGAAATGGAGCAAGGAAGGATGGAAATAGACATTAAATCAAAATTATACCATCATCATCATCTGTCCCCCCTGACTTAATGTGCTCTCATTATGGGTAGCAACCAGCAATAAAAAAAATATTTGATACTTATTTCTTTCACACGATATGCTTCCAACATTAATAAGAGATACATTATTCTCCTAGAGTTTTAATCTTTATCCTGGTTCAATGCCTAAAGAGATAAAAATTGGTAAAATAATTTCTATACAAAGCAGAGATATTTAGTCCATCGTGGGGCATAAGCAGTTCACTGTTCATTACAGCTATATAATGAAGCCTTGTTGTTCACTCCTGCCAATATTTTAAGCCCAAATTAATTTTTATTGTACAGATAATTCTTCTTGTTCTTTTAAAGCTTGCTGTAATCACAGGTTTGTGTTGAAATCAGTCCTATCTTTCTCCTCTTTTGTATGTCCTCCTTTGATTTAGTATTAATGCAGATAAACAATCTATTGTGGCAAGACAGAAATTCTTTCCTGAATCTCTAAGTGATCTAATCTCTAATGGTTTTTATACAGTAACATATAATGTGTTTTCTTTGGAAAGAAAACAAACCTTATTTTTCCTCTCATTCCCTCCCTCCCTCTCTGTCTGTCTCCCCTCCCTCTCTCCATGTGTGCATTTCTGTGTGTGAAATGTTCTTCTGTCCCTCTATCTCTCTCCCAATGATCTTCCGTCTTTGGCTTTGATATTATCCAATATCACTATTCCAGTATTTGAGGGGCTGCCACAAAAAAGGGGGTCAATTTATTTTCCAAAGCACCAAAAGGCAAGACAAGAAACAATAGATGGAAGCTAATCAAGGAGAGAAGCAACCTGGAATTAAGGAGAAACTTCCTAACAGTGAGTACAATTAACCAGTGGAACAGCTTAGCCTTCAGACATTTTGGGTTCTTCAACACTGGACATTTTTAAGAAGAGGTGGAGGGCCACTTGTCCGAAATGGTATAGGAACTCTTCCTTGACCAGGAGGTTGGACTGGAAGATCACTAACTTTGCCCCACTTCTTCTGTCTACTGAAACAATAGCCCAGCTGGTGCAGCTGGACCTGGTTGTTTGTCATGTGTGGGCCTTTTTGGAGTTGGCCACTCATCATTGGTCCCCTCTTCTGCCTTGTGCCCACCGTGGCCTACTTATTGATCATCTTTCCCTTCCCTTCCACTTTTGCATCAGATTAAATTAAGGATTTGCAATTTATCTGCTGGCTCAAATGTGGTTTCTAGTGCAAGTTTTCTAGGGGAGTATTTCTCTATGAAATAAGGACTTTTAGGTCAGCACACTGTGATTTCCCCAATGTTTTTTCTGTTTTGGAACATTTTAAGATCACTGGAATCTTGCAATGAAATACCCATATTTTTCGGAATATAAGACACACTTTTTCCCCCTCTAAAAGAGGCTGATAATTTGGGTGCGTCTTACACTCCGAATGTAGCTTTTTCAAAGCTTTTTTCCCCAGCCCTAACGAGGTGCTAGCGATCTTCCCAGCTTTGCAGGCTTTTTTCATTGCTACTCCCTCCGAACAAACTTTTTTTCCAGCCTGAAGTCTTTGCAGGCTTTTTTCATTGCTTCTCTCTATCAGCTGTGCTTTAGAAGCTTTTTTTTTCAGCACTAACCAGGGCATAAAATAATGTGCTGAAGCTGACCAGACTAAGGACGCTAACCAGAGGTATACCTGGTAGACAGATTTTTTTTTCTACTTTCCTCCCAAAAAACTAAATGCGTCATATACTCCGAAAAATACGGTATTATGTTTTCTGCCTTGTAAATTTAGAAGAAGAGATAGGATGAACTATTCTTATAATAGAATTGGTGCATTGATTCTAATATAGAATCCTAACAAGAGAACATCTGCCTGATGTTCTGAACAAGATGGATGAGGAAGTGAAACGAATGAAATATGTTTCATTTATAAAAAGTCTTACGTAAAGAGAGAAAATGAAAGAAAAAAGGAGCAAGTAGTTTTACATGCATGTCTCTCAGAAAATGCATGTGCATTATGGAAAGTTCTGAGTTTTACAGCCATCTTCTTTAATTAGTATAAATAATCTTTTACTGCTAAGCATTAATGATTTTTAGATAAATAGTCAGGTTATCCTTTACAATGATGAAACAGCTACTCCCTTGCCTCAGCTGTTTCTCTCTCCACATTTGGTTTCTTTAGTGCTTTCTTTGCCATTTGGTTTTTTAAAAAAAAAATCAATTAAGTATACCAGTGTGCAATGATAATTAGATTTTAGAGACAGTTAAGAGCCTGCATGAAGACTGAATCAGAGGGATTTTCCCTGGCCACAAATTAACTTTACTGAAAATGTGGAGCCAAGTATCAAGTGAAAAGCCTTATCTCTTTAATTGTTGTAATTAGACAGTGACATTTAAGAGTACATGAAATGGAGATAGTGGAAAAGACAATTAATTAGAATCAGACGGTAAATATGCCTTTTAAACCAGAACATCAGAGTATTTGTTTACCCATTCAAGTCCTTACATCAAGGTTGCAATACCCTTTCAAAGGATTTGGGGTAGGGGGCGTGAAAAACTTTCTTCAGACAATATCAAATATAGGTGTCATGTCTCATAGGGAAAGTATGGTTCTACCCATCCATTTTGTAGGACACTCACTGGATTTTCTACATTAAACAGGATGAAATACATGGGAGAGATTTCCATAGTTCGTTGTCATGGAAAGACCAAAACTGGAGAGTGAACCATAGAACAGTCAAATGAATTTTATGAATTAAGCAATTCAGTGGTGAAAAATGTAAGGTCCTACATGTAGATAAGAAAAACCAAATATAGAGATATAGAATAGGTGGTACCTGACTTCACAGTAGCAACTGTGAAAGGGATCTAGGTGTCCTAGTAGACCACCACCAAGTAGGAGTGAGCAGTGCACTGCAGCTGCCCAAAAAGACACTCCTAGACAAAGAGACAGTTTCAAGATCATACGGTGTGACAGTACCGCTTTGTTGATGAGACATACTTAGAATACTAAATCCAGTTGGTGGTACAAAAAAATGTTGAGACACTAGAAAGAGGGCAGAGAACAAGGATGATATGGGATCTAGAACAGGGGTGAGTTCCTCCTACTTTTTCTACCAGTTCGGGTCACGTCAGAAGTACTTTTGTGTTTTGCGCTCTCCCATCACATCCAGGTAAAAACTCTCTGCACATGCGCAGAAGGCTTTGCACATTCATAGAGAGTTCTTTTTCAGCCGATTTCAAGCCAGAGGACTGATTTTCAGCCAGAGGGCCGGTTCGGGGACGTGGCTGGCCAGCCGTTGCTGCTGGTTTGGCGGGCGGGGGCAAATTCCCACCACTGGTTCAGCCGAACCAGTCCAAACTGGCAGCAACCCACTACTGGTCTAGAAACTAAAACATATTGAGAAACTAAACCAACGATTGAGGGAAACAGGTGTATCTATTCTAATGAAGAGAATGACTGGGGTGATATGATAGCAGTTTTTTAGTATTTGAGAGGCTGACACAAAGAAGGAGGGGTCAACCTATTCTCCAAAGCACCTGAGATCAGGACGAGAAATAGCAGGTGGAAGATCATTAAGGTATGTGGATTTCATGTTTTACAATGGACTGAATTTCTTCGCAGACCATAAAGCAAACTTTGTGAGGCCATTGTAAATCTAAATGGTTGTCAAATAACTGATCATGCGCCAAAGGCTAATTCTCTTCTCTTCACTTCTGAAATGTATTATTTAAGCATATAATATACAAATTTATGCAACTTATCTAAGACCCGATAAATTTGCATGGGTTGAAGGCTAAGCAGTGTGTTATTCGAAGGATTCAGATTTACCTATCAAATATTTATATTAACAAGTCAAATGTGATTTTTTAATGTTTGGCTAACTTGCTTCCGTGTGTATTTTTATTTATCTATTTCCTTTTATTTAAATAGTCACCTTAATATTAAAATGTTTACTCTTGATCCAGACCTTTGGGTTGCTTAAGAGCAAATGATTTAAAGTTCCCTTTAAAATAGAAAAGATAGAGCTTAAATTAAACTGTATGACTTTATCATCTTGGAAATATGGTGAGCTAATTGGTTAATCAGCCTGCTGGGAGTCAAACTCAGCAAGCTGATAACCCATTTGTTTGGAGAGGGAGAGGGGGAGAGACAGAAATTTTGATTTCTTTTTTTTAAAATAGATTTTTATTGAACACACATTAAAAACATTGAACACAGTGTAACCGTCCTGACAGTTATCTTTGCCATACCTACTAACATA
>JANHFT010006588.1:28559-43213 GCA_032467955.1 Pseudoxenodon macrops | reverse complement strand
CAGTATCCTTCCCCTGCCACGCCCACCAAGCCACGCCCACAGAACCGGTAGTAAAAAAAATTGAATCCCACCACTGCCAGGATGGGCATGGCCAACATGATGTCACTTGTGTTGGGGGGTACCTGTGGTGGCCCGAGTGCTCTGCCAGTGAAAATGGGCTCCCGAGCTCCGTTTTTGGCTACAACAGCCTCCTGCAACCCTCTGCCAGCAAACAAGGAGCTTGGGGGGGGGTCACATGTGGCCCTTGCGAGCTCCATTTTGGCTGGGATGGCCTCCTGCAACCCTCTGCCATCAAACAAGGAGCTTGGGGGGGTCACGTATGGCCCTTGCGAGTCCATTTCAGCTGGGATGGCCTCCTGCATCCCTCTGCCAGCAAAAACTGAGCTCAAGAGGGCCGCACAAGGACAGCACAGACTGGCCTTTGCTATTTCTGGGGCAGCCCCACAGGCCATATTTAAGCATCCTGCGGGCTGGATCCAGCCTCCGAGCAATGAGTTTCACACCCCTGTTGTAGTTAGTCTTCAACTTACAAGCATTCATTTAGCCACCATTCCAAGTCACAAAGACATTGGAAAGAGTGACTTATAACCAGTCCTTGCACTTATAATTTTTGCAGCATCCCCATGGTCATATGGTCAAAATCCTGGGTTCTGGGCAATCAGCATGTATTTATGTTGGATGCAGTATCCCAGGTGATATGACTGCCATTTGCAATCAAGTCAGCTGGTTTCTGACAAGTGAAGTTAAGGGGGGGTGAATGCCGGATTCATTTAATAATTACACGGTTCACTTAACAACCATGGCAGAAATGTCATAAAATCAAGTGTGACTCACTTAACAATTATCTTGCTTAGCAATGGAAATTCTGATCCCAATTGAGATTGTAAATTGATAACTACTTGTATAGAAGTCTCAATAAAGTATAGATTCTAGACCTTCTGTGAAGTTGATTGTGGTCTGGTCTACTTAGTGGAGCTGACAGATATTTTGGATCTTGCCACGCTTACCTTGGCAGACTTTTCATAAGCGTGTCGATCATTTACTTTTCAAATTCAAGAAAAGTTGATAATCAATATTTTACGCCTGGCACATATTGTTGAAGCAGCATGTTGGATTCTACAGATTTCTCATCCTGATTTCACACTCATTGGTCTATCAAATGCTATTCCAATGAAGTCTTCCAAATCTATTCTGAACTGATAATACTCATCTTTTCAAATAATATTACTACTGTATATGGAAGATCAGATTATTGCACAAAGCTACATTGAACAATAAGGTAAGAAATTTATGTATTTATAGGCCACCCATCTTACCTCAAGATAAGTCTGAGAGGGATGTGTGAGGTAGGAATATGTCAAATAAGAAATTAATTTTGTGGTAAATTCAAACTGCAGATTGTTATTTAACACTTAGTTATATTCTCACCTAATGGTCTCTAAATAAAATATTGACTTAAATTTAATGGACCGATTACAAATACAGTGCCAGATTATTTTTCCATCTTCTGTTTGGTTTAACATCAACTGTAAAACTAACTCTTATGGCTTCCCATTGTGTGTGAATCTGATCGTTGTCTGATGGTAAGTTTGCTATTAACTGTTTTTTTTTATGGAAGTTCATAACAATTAACATTGATCAATGAGAATAAAAATGATTATCTGGAATAAATTTAATAACATTGTGGATGTCGTTCAGAATGTGCTAATAGCAGTGATAACTATATTTATTTGTTATCTTTGTTTGCAGAAAGATAAATGTTTACTTATGCCCAATCCCCCATTTCTTGATTTCTGTTCAGCTTCTGTCATTTTCATCTTTCTATATTTTTTTCCAGAAACCAAACCAAAAACAACAAAACCCAACTGTAGGATATTTTATTATCCTATAGGGACCTATGGCAAGGACTTAGATTTCTACAGCATAAAAAATACATCTGTTTCTATTTATGTATTTTATATATAAAGATATTTTTTTTAATTCTAATACCACTGTTATATAAAAAAAAATTCCAGTCCTTTTGTTCTGATTAAAATACTTCATAGCTTCTTGGAATTATCACTACTGTACATTTTCTCAGGTACTCTAACATATACAACAACAACAATAACAACAAATATTTAGTGTAACTCATTTCTTTTGCTTCAGCTATACTTAGTTAAGACATTGACATTAGCATATATACTTCTCATTGCATTAGAGAATGTTCCACATTTTAATTTATATTATATACTTAAAGTGCTGTTGCTATTTTACCATTTTCAGGTTTAATTTTGTAGTTAAATTAAACCACTATTGGTCTAACCCCTTAAGCAGTTCTGCTTATATGCTCTGGAATTGCAAGGTCTTTTTTTAACTAAGCAAAAATAATTGTGTTTGCCATTTTATTTGCGTTTCACTTTGATTTACCAATGAAAGCATTCAGAACACTTTGTTTATTAAAACGATGAGAAATAATACCAAAAAGGTTATTAACAATCTAATGATAGAAATTACAGGATCATAAGAATTCCTTGCAAAATAAGACACAATAATACAGAGCTAATTTATTAGCACAATGATCACTCTATTTTAAATAAATATGGAGCTCTAAGCAGACAATTTACTGTAATTTATTTCAGTGCTGCATATCATTATGTCTTCTAAATAGAATGATCAACATGAATTATGGGGATTCTTGATTGTGTCATCAAGCACTCTTGTACTTTGATAATAGTACTCTGATGCCTTGCTTGAAGGAATCAAAATCTATGCAGAATTTTCTTACCCATATTTTCTATTCATAAAGGGAATAAATAATATAACTCTATGCAGATAAAAAGAGTGATGCAAAACTTCCAGAAGTAGAGCTTAAATGGCTAAAACTATCTAGTTAAAAACATGGAAAGGTAAACTGGAATTGCTACTCTATTTTACATTTATGTGAAATCACACAAACCCGTTAATTTGTGAAATGTGTTATAATGATAATCTGATTAGTTAAATATTTCCTAAATTACATCAACTGAATTAGGCATCAAAACACAATGTAGGTAGATCGACTTAGTTGGAACTATTTTAATTAAAATTTCTTTAATTAAAGAGAGATCTTAATTTTTATTTTATCTTGAACATGTGAGATTCAGGATTAAATATTAAGCGTTTAACAGCATGTTCTAGTCCATATAGAGTAAGATCATCACACTGTAAATACTGTAGGCTTCACATTCCTAATTTATAATGGTGCTATGAAGTAGTATTCCATCTGGATCTTAAGTCTATCTCCTGGGGTGCTGGCTATTCCTGCCAGTTTTGTTTCATCAGCAAATTTGATGAACTCCCCTTCTATTCATCATCATCTTCTTTTAATCCCTTGTGCGGTGGAGTCTGGGCAACTGAATGGAGCTAGCAGAGTACATTTTTAATGGCCGGGTGCCCTTCCTGTCATCAAGACGGAGTTTTATTCAGCAGATATATTCTCATTCTGCCCAGAGAGAGAAATATCTGCCTCTAACTAGGATCGAACTCACAGCTTCCTGATTGTGAGGTGAGGGCTCCACCTCTAGGCCACGGCACCACTCCATGAGCTCCCCTTCAATTCCTTCATCTAAATTGGTTTATGTGTACCAATAGTGTCCTTTCTTGGAATAAAACACCTTAAGGCAGTGAAACACATACTGTTAACAGCCAGGATTGATTAATGTAAAGACACAGTATAGAAACTATTCTCTTCACTATTTTTCCAGCTTCACCATTATTCTCAGAAATAATCCTGGAGCCATTTACTGCTGCCTACTGTGGAAGGGATTGTGGTCCTGGCTGGTGATAAAGCCATTCCCATTGCACTGAGCACCCTTATAAACATACTGTCATGCTACACTAATACCAATGTTTGGAAAATCACATATAATTCATTAGTCATTACTTCAGTTCATTGAATCCTGCTGGTAGTTATACTATGAGTAGCGTGCCTCTAGGCCTGGTCCCACATAAGCACAGCTGTTCCATTATCAGAAATGCTCACTCTATTCTGCTTTCCCAGAGGACTGGCGATTTTAGAAGCAATACAACTGGTAATTATGTAAATACCAATATGGGGCAAAAAAAGCTGGAAATTTTGCAGTAATCCTCTCAGCTACTGTTGTTTGTGTTACACTCAGGATAACAGCATTAAAACTAGGCATAAGCCACAGATTGGACTTGTTATTCTTGCTCATATGAAGCTTGGAATAAGCTTCTCATTTCTGAAGCTCTGTGGGAACAATGGATTAGATGAGATTCAGTATGATCTAGCAAAATTCTTCTTAAATGCTTATATTTCTCTTTAATGTGTTTTTTTCCTGAAGTTCTAATCCTCATGCTGAATTACTTTTAGTTTATTATAAAATCTTAACCCTCCTTTCCTCCATAACTTTCCCAGATCTTGTATCTTAATTTTCTAGATTATTCTGCAGGTTGAGACTTTCTGTAGGATTCAAGCAGTTTGCTAAATGTAGCCTGCTCTTCCCCTTTGCTACATGCAGAAGCTTAGTTCAACTTTCCCAAGAACATTCCTGAATGATAACTCAGGGAACTGAAATCCACTATATCTCTGGTAATCAAGTGACAGATAGTTCGAAAAAGCTATGGCAATCATTTCCATTTCTCACTGTTATAGCATTACTATAACCCTATTCACAGATATTCTCAAATGTAAAATGCTCATCATATGAAAGCTTTGGATAAGCTTGTACCTTTAGTCAACTTCGCTCAAGTGCTAAGGCCCTTGAGCAAAGCTAAGGCAAAACGCCCATCGATGTGAGTGACATTGAGTTGGTCACCCCCACACAGTCACATGACCATCGAGCCACACCTTCTCATCTGGTCATTAGGGCAGAGAACCGGTTGTTAAATTATTTGAATCCCACCACTGATAACATCTGTACATGCCTGATGGCTCTACATAAACAGCTATCTCTGTGTTGCCTTCCTCATGAACCAGGGTCATGAAAGAACACACAAGCAAATAGCTATTTACAAATAGCATTTCAATGTTTTAATATGAGGCAGAAGCCTGTGGGAACATTCAGACTCTAAATCGTCCAGATCTGAAGACACTTTCTAAGACACTGATCAAGGTAAGAGCTTCTGTTTATGATATATGTTATCTTCACATCTTGTAAAACATAGAATTGTGTTTTAATTAAGTGTGTGTTTGGTAAAACATCCATTTTAAAGAAACGGTATTGGAGAAGCTTTTAAATCAAGCTCCCTGCTTTAATCAAAATTAAAATATTCCTCATAAATGGCTGTCAAATAGATTTCCTAGCATTTAGCGGTAATCTGTCTTACTTTAGTTTATGACTGATATTCTGTATTTCACATTCAGGGCTGACAGAAATCACATCACTGCTTTCTCGTAAGTTACACTTTTGTGCTTTCAAGAGTGTTATTGCTCTTTTACCCCGCTGTCTTCTCAAAGATTAAAATACCAATTTATCTCCGTCTCTTCTTGAAGAACTCAACTTTCGAATCCCTTGGTTATGTAGTTGTCCTTTTCTGAACCTGTGATGGTCTGTATGACTTGTTCTGAAAATACATTGCCTGGAACGGGACTTCCACACAATTGTCCACAAGGGGGTCTGACTAATGGAGAGAAGCATTAACCCCACTCAGACATCATAACATATAGGAAATCACTGAGTATCTTTGGCTTTCCAGGAATCAAACTGTGACATTTGGTTCGCATATGCCTCTGCAGTGCACCGTATATGCCAACGTTTCTTTTTTTCCTCCTGACTTATGGAGAGGGAGACTTGCCAAGATGTACATTCTGCATCTATTTGGATATATAACAACGGGAAAAATCAGTAGCTTCCATCCTAATGACAACATTGAGTCTGCCCATCAATTTGCCTATCTATGCAACCACAGATGTAATAATCAGTGACATCTGCAGCAAACTCTCTTGATGCCAACCTTCTGACAGCCTTGCAGTGATGTCATCCCAAAGTCTGTCCCGATGTTTCTGTCTCCTGATATTTCATGCAAATACATATATTGTGGCATTTGCATGATGAGATCACCACATGTTTTTCCTTATGTCCGCTCCTCGCTGAGTATCTCCCTGAACCTACCGGCAGTTATGGGAATACAGTGTTTGGAAAACTGCATTCTAATTCATCACTCATTACTACAGTTTATTGAATCTTGTTGCTCATGTGTCTTTCATTATGTCTGCCCTTGCTCTTTTTCCCCATGGATGCCTATAGCAATAATGTACTATTAATAAAGACATGGACAACCGCATTTACCAGACAGTCTTCACTGTAGCTATAAACAAACAGAATCTGTTTATCTAATTTTCAAGCAAAGCTGAAGGCAAGTATTTGGGCTAGAAAAAGGATGGGAAACTGAATACGTATATGGGCACACACCAGAGGTGGGTTCCTACCGGTTCTATCTGGATCTATAGAACCGGTAGTAACTCCGTGATGATGTCACGGAGCCGGTTCCATCGGTGTGTCCGTGGGTGCCGCCATCTTGGATTTTTGCTTCTGCGCATGCACAGAAGCTAGTTTTTGATTGCTGCATGTGCGCACCCTTCACGCATGCACATGCAGCCCGACCCTGAGAGAATTGGCAGCAAAAATATTCACAACCCACCCCTCACACACACACACACACACAAACACACACACACAAAACAAACCAGAGGGATTAAATCAAGATCAAGTAAGGTACTAATACCACTCTAGAATACTGCTAGAATGCTACATCCAGTTTTGGTCACCACATTATAAAAAAGATGTTGAGACTCTAGAAAGAGTGCAGAGAAGAGCAAGAAAGATAAGGGGACTGGAGGCTAAAACATATGGTGAAGGTTGCAGGAACTGGGCATGGCTAGCCCAGTTCTATTGTAGAACTTTTTAAGGACTTAGGCCTTACTCTTTGACACATTTATTTATGTTGTATAAGTTGTATACTGCACAAAAGCAAAACCTCCTTTTAATTTTTATTATTATGGTTTTAATTGTATTGGTTCTGTTTCTTGCATGGATCTAACAAAGCTGCCTTCTAAACTAAGGCTGAAAGATGGGACATAAATATTTGAAATAAAAGAGTAGGGTTTTTTGGCATTGTGTCAGTCCAAAATGCCTCATCCTTAGTCAGCACACTGTTTATGCATAGCTGCTATTTTTCCACATACTTATAAATTCATCCCATAATTGTCTGTTCCAGAAATTCATAGCAGGGAATTGTTAAAGAAACATAAAAGGCATTTATCAAATCCCAAATTTTAATTCAAAGTAATCAAGACAGAAAAAAATATATCTCTGTTTATATTACAGATACATGTTTCATTCTAGGGATTTTGTAGGGTAGTTATTGTCACCAATAATTGTTCATTCACAAAGCAGTCTGTAATCAGCATTAACAAAAGCTAAGGCAAATACAATTATGCTTTAAGGAACATTTATTTGTTCTTTATCTGCCTGCTTTATCCTAAAAGATAAAGATAACCCACTAGGACTAAATATAGCAAATAGTTAAGCTTAAAACTCAGCAGGCCCCTAATAGGAAAGCATTGTGCGTGCATGGGCATATATTAAATATGAGTGTCCATAATATAGTTATTATTTTTGGTTTATCTGAATCACAACAAACTGAAATTGGTTGCTGAAAGATGTGTAATTAAAAAAAATCATCACATCTCCACTGCCAAGCAGCAGTATTAAATCATGAATGTGGTGAATATAACTTTTGAAATTGCTATTCAGTTCCTGTTGTAAATTAGGACATTTCCAGGATTCCAGATAAGGCATCATATCATTTCATTGTACTACATTAAATACATTCAAAGTAAGGACATTTAATGGTTTTGAGTTATAAATAATAATGAACATAAGAACATAAATTGATCTGAAGCAGCTCAAGCATTCAACCTTATTCTGTAGCTCAGCTAAAGCAATTACCTTTAAAAACAAAAAGGAACAATACACAAAGCATACTGCAGTCGGAATTTCTGATGTATTAAGAGTGCAATTAGTGGGTTTAGGATACAGCCGTGTACTCAATTGCCACTGAATTAAATGTGATTTGCTTCAATGTGGATCTGCACTGCATATAGTCATTTGGTTCCTGTAGGGCACGGGTATCAAACTTGATCATGTCATGTGACGTATCACAATGTTTTTTGCCTTTGCGGAGCCAGGGTGGGTGTGGCCTATGTGTGACACATCCAGCCTGTTGGCCGCCAATTTGCAAAACTCTTCCCACTTACCCCCCCAAAAAAGAATAAAACAGAGTACTTCCTTATTTTATCAAATCTTTAGTCACCAACTTTACATTTTCCATTTCTCATAAAGGTAGAGGTTCCCCTGCACATACGTGCTAGTTGTCTCCATCTCTAGGGGTGGTGCTCATCTCCGTTTCTAAACCAAAGAGCCAGTGCTTTCTGAAGACATCTCTGTGGTCATGTGGACGGCATGACTAAATGTCAAAGGCGTACAGAGTGCTGTTACCTTCCCACCAAAGTGGTCCCCATTTTTGTACTTGCATTTTTTATGTGCTTTCAAACTTCTAGGTTGGCAGAAGCTGGGACACGTAATGGGAGCTCACTCCATTATGCGGCATTAAGGATTCAAACCGCTGAACTACTGACCTTCTGATCGATGAGCTCAGTGTCTTGGCCACTGAGCCACCACATCCCGCATCCCATTTCTCATAGTTGACTACAAATACCTCTATTAAGCACCTCAAGAATTAGAAGTGCTGAGGAAAGGAGAAACATTTACAAAGCACAGAAGCAAAGGTGGTTAAATTAAACACCTCTGCTAAAAAGGAGTATAATATTTGATCTTGTTAAGTGTAGATAGTTTTCAACATTAGTGTTTTCAGCTACTGAAGAGAATAAAGGTAATGTATTTTTAATTGTGAATTCTAGGGGTCTTAAGTGTGACAAGGTTTGGGGCAGGTATGGCTTCACAATTGACAACCTGGAAGAAAACAATCATAAACCTTTTTTTCTGTGGTTGCCAGAAAAACTACATGAATATGATGTACTAAATAATTGAATATAATATATTATAATTATTCGATGCAGAATAACAACTGTTACCCCACTCGTAAATGTGAGATTACAATTATTATGGTTGATCGCAAAGTTAGACAGATGTCTAGACTGGATTTGCATTTTTATTCATCTATTGAGTCTTTCCCAAGCACTTGGGATAGCTGATGTTGTTGTGTGAGTGTTAAAGGTTATGTCACTGTTAAAATTAGGTTGTGATACAGCTGTGAACTCAATGGGAAACCCACCCCTCTGTCACTCAACCCACCAGCCATAGGTTGATTTTAGTTGTTTAGTTGTTGTTAAGCAGGTAATTGGCCTGTAGTTGCCTGGTGCTGCCCCTTTTGTTGGATCTTTCATTATCAGAAAGATTTGGCCAGATGTTAACCAATCTTCAATTTCACCTCCTTGCAGTATGTTGTTAAATTGCTTGGCAATTAGTGGATATAGTCAGTCTGATATTTCAACCAAAAGCCATGTGATTCATATTTATCTGGTACTGACTCAATCTGGATTTTCCTTGCCCTTTCTCCCACCATTTCTGCTGTTATTACAAATTCTTTCATTTCAACTTCTTTTTTTATTCTCATGCATTTCTTTAGCCAGCTGCATTCTTATTGTATTATTAATGCAGCAATGCATCAGCAAGATTTTTACAATTAATGTAAATAGGCGAAAACAAACTTTTCAAGTAGTTTGGCTTTCTCCACGATGCCCTACTGAATTTGCCAAGTCTAATTTTCAGTAATTATAACTGCAGTTGACTTTTAATAATATGCAAATTCATTCCTTCATTGCATGGAGTATTACTACAATCTGCTTCTATTTATTTTATAATAGCATTTTCTTTAATTCCCAATATTCTAGATGCTTTATCACAGATTAAAAGTAAGCATAGTAAATCAGTTAAAGCATAATAACATTAACAGAGATATAACTTCTTAACCATATGTACATCCATATGTGACAGGAAAGTGACAAACGTATTGAAGTTCCTGAAATTCGTAAAATACAGAATTTTATTAGCTATATTCATTTGCAATCATTACTTCAACTATCCATACTTTAGTATTTTGATATAGTGTGTGTGTGTGTTTCTATGTACTTGAAGCTAAAATAAGACACATGTAAATATTCTTTTTCCACATTAAATGAAAAAAAATGGTAAGATCACTCACCAAATCTCTAACTTTTTTCCTTGATGCTACTTATCTACCATTTTTTAATCCAAACTAACTGTATCTTTTTTTAAATCACTGATAACCACTTCTTGTTCTGATGTATATGGATTTTTGCAATGTGCTCTACATGTACCTTCCCTTGAAAAGTATCTGTAAGCTTCAGCTGGCACAGATGTGGCCATGTGGGCAATTTTGGGCATCCAAAGGACAGTGCATATATAGCATGTCTGCTGAGTGAGCTGCATTGGGTGCCAGTTTGCTTCTGGGTACAATTCAATTATGATCTTTCAAAGTCTTACATAACATAGAATAGAATTATTTATTGGCCAATAAAGAATACACTGCCAATACACTGCTTTCAGTGTACATAAGGAGAATAAAATACATTCATCAAGAATAAAAAGATACAACACTTAGTGATAGTCAAGGTAACTAACAAGCTATCAGATCATACTAGGAAACAAGTAAAAACAATATAAATTGAAAGATACAAGCACATGGTTATAGTAATAAGTGGGAAGAGAGAGATACTAGTAAGGAAGGGAAGAATAATAGTAATACAATCTTAGTAAATTATTTGACAGTGTGGTGGGGATTAGTTGTTAAGCAGAGTGATGGCATTCAGGGAAAAACTGTCCTTGTGTCTAGTTGTTCTGGTATGCAGTGCAGAGGTGGGTTCTAAATTTTCCTACAGCCGGTTCGCTCTGCATGCGCAGAAGCAAAAATTAGTTTCTGCACATGCGCAGAAGCAAAAATTACTTTCTGCGCATGCGCAGAAGCAAAATCCAAGATGGCAGCGCCCACGGAGCCACCGACAGAACCAGCTCTGTGACAGCACCGCGGAGTTACTACCTACTCTATAGAACCGGATAGAACCGGTAGGAACCCACCTCTGGTGCAGTGCCCTATAGCGTCATTTTGAGGGCAGAGGTTGAAACAATTTATGTCCAGGATGTGAGGGGTAAAATTAGCTACCGAACTAATTTTGTCCCATTACATCACAACATCAGCCCACCCCACTTGGTCAGGCAGGTAAGGTACATTGCAGACTTGGTTAGTCAAAGAATTCTGACAGGAAGAGAGCCTTTTCTGCCATTGCCTCCATCTTGTGAAACATTCTCTCCCCAGATATGAAGCAGACCCCCCATTCTGACTTTCCAGAAAGCTGCGAAAACATAGCTTTGCTTGGGGGGCACAGAGGAGCATGCAGGCATGGGTCTATTTAGTACCCAGAAAGCCCTCCCCTTGGCCTTTTAATTTTTAACGCCACTTGTCTCTTAAATTTTATACACCACTTTGGTATGTTTTTAATATTTTATTTGGAGTCCTTCTGTGAGAGAGATGGGCTGTTTTAAAATTTGATAAAACATCATTGGACATTAACATCTGCCTATCCCAGGTCCTTAGGAAGGACTCAGCAGGTGGACAAAAAAAAGAGTCAAATCCAGTCTGAACATCAGGCTGACCATGCAACAAATCACACACACACACAAATTTAATACTCTAATTCTAATGAGCAGAAATGGTTTGTACTTGTGTAATATTGCTCTAATCACAAAAACATGATGTCCAATAGGCATAATGAACTTGCACACCCTCTTCAATCCTGATCTATACTTCAGCCACATTTTTCCTGTCTGTGAGTCTCACCTGAAATACCAAGGATCTCTAAGTTAGGGCTAAGTGTCTTTTTTGTGTAAATGTTTTATATATTTATTTATTTGTCAAACATGTACAAGAAAGCAGGTATAGGTATAAACATAAACAAAGTAGGTACAGAATTAAAAAAAAGACAATAGGACAGTAAGACAGGGATGGTAGGCACAATGGGGCGCATACGCACGCCCCTTACAGACCTCTTAGGATGCGTTTGGAAGGGACACCTTTAAAGCCACAAAGATAACGTTTTCCACTTTGCCCTGCAGTTTTGTAGTGCTGTTCTCTGTAGCGACTTTCTCCAAATCGCTCACTTACACTTTTCACAGCCCAGCTTGAGGGAACATGTCCTCCGGCAACAGACAAACAGTGACAGGGAAAAACAGACAGCATGGGGTAATTGATCACTTCCCTTGCGCCCTATTCCAAAGTCTCTCACTCTACCATCTAGGCCCTCTCTTCAGAAGCACAGCCTGTTACTATCGCATATAATAAATACGGCTGTAAAAAGCCAATTTTATGAGTGAAAACCGGGTAGGTAAAAATGAGTAGTTGATAAAAAATATATATATCTGCAGATCTGTTTATGGACCATCAAATTTCAGCACCAGGCAAGCTGTACCTCCAGTTGGTTCCTCAGAATAAAATGTGTAATGAGAATCGAACCATCCTGCTCCACTGTGGTGACTCCGTATGAAACTTCTAGTTAAGAGAGGAGGAAAACAGCTTTCCATAATTGCTTGTGTTAATGGCTATCAACATGCTCTTTTAAATTAAGAGTCTGCCTGTGTTAATTCTGATAATGAACAGCCTCACCATGCTACCTTTATTTATTTCTCCCCCCCATTCTTTTCAATTTATTATCTACCTTTGTTTCCTTTGTTTTAAATAATGCTCTTCCATCTCAAAGTGTCAGGTAGTCTGATGAGCTCCTGCAGGCTTCAGTCTGCTTTCAATAGGTGCCAAACTATAGAAGAATGTTTCTCCCCCCCTGCCCCCCTTCCACCCCCACTCCACCATTAGCTTTAAGTATTTTATCATTTCACAACATGATTTTAATTTCTTTTCGCCCTAAATAATAGCATGGCTCCCCCCCTTCTCTTCCCTTGCAAGGCGCGCACCATATGCATATGATTATGCTGTTTTCTTTTAATACAAAATGAGACAAGAGTAGAAACTGTACTTGCATACAATGATAAACCCATTACATCTCCCGCAGTGAGACAAGTCGGCTTATCATTTCATATTCAGAAGGCATATAATGCGGCCATCTTGTAAAGCTAAGCAGGTAAACGTTTTGGCAGTGCCTGGAGACAGGAAGAACTTGAGGCTTTTTTAAGTGCTACTCAGCAAAGCTCTTGTTTGCAGCGCCTATAACTACACACATGGACACCACCATTTTTTTGGGGGGGGCAGGGACTCCATTTTGGAACTCATTGTTGGAAATTAAATAATTAGAAGTCATAATAATTTTAAAAATATTCTTCTTCTTCTTCTTCTACTTCTTCTTCTTCTTCTAGAATAGAATAGAATAGAATAGAATAGAATAGAATAGAATAGAATAGAATAGAATAGAATTACAGAATTGGAAGTGACCTTGGAGGTCTTCTAGTCTAACCCCCTCCTTCTCCTTCTCCTTCTCCTTCTCCTTCTCCTTCTCCGTCTCCTTCTCCTTCTCCTTCTCCTTCTCCTTCTCCTTCTCCTCCTTCTCTGCTGAGGGGAGATGTAGAGTTTTTAACATCTTTAAAAAATTTCACATCTTTAAAAAACATTTTCAGAAAAAAAACTATGGTAAGAGAAGGCCTATATACATATATGTGTATGTGTGCATATCAGAGGTGGGTTCCTACCAGTTCCATCTGGTTCTATAGAACCGGCAGTAACTTGGCAATGACATCACGGAGCCGGTCCCATCGGTGTCCCCGTGGGCACCGCCATCTTGGATTTTGATTAGTTTTTGATTGCTTGGACTAGTTTTTGATTGCTGTGTGCGTGCACACTTCATGCGTGCACATGCAGCACAACCCTGAGTGAACTAGCAACAAAAAATATCTGGAACCCACCCCTGGTGCATATGCGTGCACGCACATGCACACACACATGTACGTCAACTAAGATTCATGATGGATCTTAGAAAATTAATTAGTCTTCTCTTCATCATAGCCATATACCGTAAATTCTGTTTTATACTGACTTCTCTTTTTCCGAACCCTGATTCCTGATGCTGGCAGTGAAAACCAAAATAAATAAATGGGTGAAGGAGTTTTTTGAGAATGCTTTGACTAGAACCAAGAAACCTTCATGATGCATGTAGCCATTTTCAGCTTCTCTAAAACTGATAGTTTCTTCTATGTATATGTTAGGAGTATGCTAGGTATTTGTGATATTAATCTACATGCTGTGTAGCTCCTTCTAGACACAATTACAAAACAACAACAAAGAGAAAGTATTGCTTAGTTATTTTGCCAAGCATCTGCTATTGTTTTTTTAAATAAAATTATTTTCACACTATTATGTTTACAAGTTTATAATCAAGCTAATCAAGGTGTTAATTACCCTAACTATGCCACATCCAAAATGTAAACATTTAATTTTCTACAACTCTGCAAGCAACTTCATTCTCCCCCTCCTCATCATTAATATTTCTTCCAAATTTATGAAGCAAGAGTGTGTGTGTGTGTGTGTGTGTATTTGTTTTTGTAGGTTTTCACGGGTATAGGTATGCAAGTCTTGCTGTATTTGGGTCTTTTCACATGTAAGATTGAGAGTATCTTGGCGACGTTTCG
>JANHFT010006587.1:36392-49564 GCA_032467955.1 Pseudoxenodon macrops | reverse complement strand
ATCTGTACCAACTGGCTCTAAGTGTGAGGAGGAAGGGCAAGCAGGAAAAATGAAAGTGAAGCCTTCTAAGCAGCTTATAAATATAATATTAAAGAGCACCTGTCATTTCAGATCCATCATGGCAGCGCCTGTTAGAGGACATCTACTCACCTGCTGTCTCCCATGTCCCTCACCTTGTTGTCTCACTGCCGCATCACCAGCTGTCCTATCAAATTGAATGGGACTGTCCGTGCGTCAACAGCGGGTCAGAGGAGGAGCCGCTGCGGGACAGAGATGACAGTTGCTCTTTAAAAATTATTATTTAAATCGAATTGATTTAAATCAAGCCTTTTTACTAGTGATTTAAATTATGATTTAAATCGTGATTTAAAGCAACTTGGTTTAAATCAAATCCACCCTAATGTTCTTCCATAGACAAAATCTTGTTGGACCAAAGCAGACTCTGCATAACTATCTGAAGAAATTGGGGGGGGAATCCCTCCTGTGTAATTTCTGCATAGCAAAGATTCAAGGTTGATGCTTCTCTTTACTTCTCCCTCTTGTAACTCAGCGCCAGATTCTACCACAATTAAGGTGGTCGAATTTGCTACAGCGAACTATAAGTTGTCCTGTCTAAAAATATCTATGTATATTTTTATAAAAGTTCTGAAATAAAAACACCTAAATAGTCACAATACAATAATGTCCATATTGTATTCAGCAATCAAAATAATGGTTTCTAGTTGAAATGTAGTAGGTAGCAAACAACAATGCTGATTACTTTCCCAATATTTGGCTTCACTTCATGAAAAGGCTACATTTTCATCCTCATCAAAAGTCTTTGAGACAATCCCAAGTCGAGGTCAGCAACCAAATAGTAGCGCTCACTCAATTTGACCTGAGTTTTTGGAATTCTAGTGAAAAATACTATAGGACATCAGTAACATTTTAAAAAACTTATTTAATGTGAACAGGGAAAAGAGCTCTAAAAGAGTTAAGCAAGAAGACACAAATATTTTTGGATGCTCATAATTTACCTACATGGGTGTGTAAATATTTCTAAGTGGTTTTGTAATTTTATCTTTCTTGGCACTAACTTTAGGAATTCAAAGAGTTGCTGTAGTGTTTCCTTTATTTTTATTACTGAAAAAGGAGAAATGAAATTGATGTTCGCTCCACAATGTTAGAAGCACTTTTGCTAAGGAATTATGTTTAGTCACGGCAAAAAGCAGGGTGTAGTGAATAAAGCCTACAATGTAAATTCACCTCTTCTCCACACTGTTCAAACTCTGCCAAAGTTCCATATATTATGTAGAACTGGAATAAAGCACACCAAGAAGGTTAGCCAGAAATGCTCTATACTTTTTTGAGTCAGGATAATTTGTTATCTTTGCTTAGCTCTCTTTGTAGACATGTAATATTCCAGCTGCAGAAATACCAAGGTGTTTGTGTAAATGTCAGGATATGAAAGATTAAGAAGGCGTAGCACTGCGGCCCCATCAGAATGAAAATGAAAAGCAAATAAATTAAAACCAGCTTGTAAAACACATGAGAAATTATATTTCATTTCCCCTTTCTTATAGCGTTCTAAGAATTATTGTTTAATAAAGTTTATGCTGTAACTTGTTCATACTTTTCCTTGTATCCTGAGACTGCCATTCTAAGCACAGAGAAAAACCTAAAGAATACTCTTAGTATTCTTAGTATTCTAGATTCATACAACTGCATTGATATTCTAGTTTTGCTTTGTCGGGTAGATCCATCCCAAAGAACAAGATAGCATGTCTTGTTCCAGATACTGTTTCCAAAGAAAAAAGTCAAAATTCAGATTGATACTTACCAAAAGAAACATTCACTTCTCTGCTTGTTTTTTAAGAGGTAAGCCTCTCTAATGCAACGTGGTTTAGACCTCAACAGAAGACAGATTTGGTTTAAACATCACTTAAAAACCAAATTGAACAAAAGATACCATGGTTTAGTGCAGAACCTGGCATGCCAGTGAAAGATGCCAATCAACTAATATACCCCTGATGTGAGCTAAATCAATACTCTTGCTCAAAGCAGGCATATTTGGAAGCTAAAGATATCTGATGCCCATCAATGGTTTTTTTTCTTACAACATTTCTCATTATTATTTTTGTTTATTTTTTCTTTTAAAAGAACACTTTTTAAAAAGTCTCTTTTTTAATATTTTCATTTCAGACTTAGCTCTAGTGTAAAGCTTTTATGTATATATACAGTATGTGCCTGTATGCATATGTATTGCATATATGTATATGTATTGTATATGTATTGTTTTCGATTATTTTGTTTTTGCTTCTTGCTTTGTTTTACTTAATAAGAAAAAAATTTGATAACTGATCGCATTCCTTATGTTGGGAAATGTGGAAAAATCCATTCTCTTGGGCAAATTATGGCAGTTCCATGGAATGCAAGTTTATTCCTTTTCTTTCTCTCCTTCTCTTATTCTAATCTCTTCTTCATTTTCTCTTGGATTTCACTTTTCACAATTCTCATTAGACGAGGCATTGTTTGTTCTAGAAAATGAGAGGTGGCATTTACATTTGTAGGTGTACATATAGATACTATCCTTTAATTGGAATTATTTTTTAATTGAGAAAAACCCATTGCAGCTACTTTTATTGGTTAATCATTGCAACCACTTTATTATTTTTAACACATACATTATCCTGTAAAGCTAACAATACAAGCTATGTGCCTGTGTGTATAGCTCCGACACAAGATTTTTCTCTATTCTAGTACTTTCCAGATTTTGGGATAGAGACTTTATTATTCACGGATAGTTGGGTTAAAGGCATTTTGAGAATTGCAGTTCAACATATTTGGATGAGGTTCATCTTGGCTTTTATAAATTCACCCAGAACAATTTTCCTAGTTACACAACATTTTCCTTCTTATGACATTTTATAACAATGTTAATGCAGTTCTTCACTAGAGGGATATTTGCCTTTCTACTATTCACTTAGATTCAATCTTCCTGAATAAATCCCTGAATTTTAACTGAGCCAAAATCAAGCTTTGTATATGTCATGTTAGGAATAAAATGGGTTAATGTAAAATAACATGAGAGTAATTGTTTAAAAGCTACATCTAGTGAAGAGTAGGTTGAAGCAGAGTTACTCTTTTATTCTGCCATTCTTTATCTCTTATCGCTCCTTCTCCCAATATATTTCTTTTACTCTTGCTAGAAAGCTGCTAGAAGAGGACAAAATCATCACGATCTTTGTGAATATCATGATCTCTCACCTACATGGCCAATTTGTATAGGGATTGTTAAAATTAGGACTAGGATCAAATGTCGCCCAATCTGGTATATAAATCTGAAATGATCAAGATATAGTAGCAGATTAATGAGGGAGGTTTTCAGTTATAAACTGGAAATTATTACAAATTTCTACAGAACTTTCAAAGTGCCATTAGGAAGCAGAATTCTGCCCTCAAAATTTGCAGAACAAATCAACGAGCTTGCTTTGAAGGACTTCCCATTTTCTCTCAATTCTGGTTGGTTTTTATGTTTCTATTCCCCTCCTTCCATTCCCTTGTTCATTGTATATCTAGTTATCAGTGAAGAATTGCACTTCCTTCAGAGTATTAGATTTCCATTCTGTCTTTTCTCCAGGAACTCCTTTGGGTGTAATGCTTTATTTTCCAGTTTTTCTCATAACAATATCCCTGCAAGGTGGTTGAGAGGAAGCGCCTGGCCCAAGTGGCCCTGGTAGCTGTGTACCTGAAAAAAATCTTGAATCCATATCTCGCCAACTGATATCCCAACAATGTAAACCACAACACTATGTTATGCAACCAATTAAGGCAAAAGCAATGGGGAAGCAAGGTAAATTAACAGCTTTGGCCAATTGACTATTGTCTGTAATATGCGCCATTCTCTTGGCGCCTGAGTTCTAAGGAATAAATCATTGTCTTGCACATTGGCAAAGAACAGTATAGGGAAACTTATGAAAGATCCACACTTTAAAAACAACAACATGATAATATGTAACAGGGAGAACAAATTAAAAATGTAGTTTTCCTGGGCTATTGTATTAATGTTTTACAAACCAAGGAAAAACACATGAAGTATGGTGTTTTTTTTCTTTTCTTTCCCAAAGGTGCTTCAAAATAGCAAATTCAGCAGATGCTGCCTGACTGTTTATTGAACGTAAATTAAGAAGGCTGTCATCCTACTACTCTCTTTTCAAAGAATAATTTGTTGGTCTCACATCAGAAGAGACACGTCTTTGATTGCCATGTGCAAAAAAGAAAAATCAGTTATCTAGTCAGCCTACTGGCAAGGCAAAAACTTCCTTAAATAGTTTTTAGTTGGAAAAAAAGAGGGATAAGAAGAAGTTGTTCATATTCTGTTAATGTGGCAAGATTCTGTTTTAATTTTCTGGACAAAGGTCCCAATTTTTATCCTGGGCCACCATGACTGGTCTGTAAAACGATTCAGGTGATGGCAAGACAGCAACAAAGAGATTAGAGTTTTCTCTTTTTTACCACCCAGTGATTGTCAGTTTTGTACTCCTGATCTTAGTAGTATTTATTAAGTATTATAATGGGAGAATGAGACACATTTAATACAGCAAAACTCACTTCTGAGTAGGCATTCAAGAGAAACTGATATCTTTGCTTTTTTTAGATGGAGGTGGTGTTCTTTTCTTTTTTTCTCTCCTCTGTTGATGTTAACTCTGGGCCATTGAAATTTATCTGTCATTCCCAGATTTGGGTTGTACACGTTTCTCAACCGCTTGTGAGAATATAATGAAGACCATATCAAAGAAAGCATGATTTGGATGTCTTGTTTGATTGGACCTAAAGAATGATGATTGTTTTGTGACTTGAGAAGTAGAATACATGCAATTGGATCAGTGAGACAGAGAAATAAGTGTACATTTTTAAAAACTGCATGATGTGCTTTGCAACAACCATTTGTTGAGGCCTTTCGAATGCTTCCGAATTCTGGAACATTGACAAGTCTGCCACAAGCACTGAATAAGACAGCTGCCTTTTCTGTTTTGTGTTCCCCCCCCCCCCAGGCTAACTAAAACCTAACTCAGGAGAATTTAGAATAGAAAAACAGGGCAGGAAGAACAAGTTGTCCCCTTCATTAGCACTATAGCCTTACTGGCATGTACCTTTGACTCTAATTCCAAACATCCCAAACCCTGCCCTCGTTGCATTTAGTTTTATAATTTAGGCTGCTTGGAAGGTTGGCCATGGGAAAATCTTTCAAATGTAGACTTTACAAATGAAGTACCAATTTAAAAATATTTCTTTTCCAAGGATTGACTATAGATTTGAAAAAGCATTAATCAGGGCAAAAGACCTCGGGAAATATCTCTGTTGGCTCTACACCAGACTTTGACACCTCTGATGTCTTCTGCATGCTCTGGTTTGTAACTCCCAGTATTAGAATGAATAAAAGTCCCATCTGTTTTACACCCAGCAACATCTTACAACTTCCAAATCTCCCATGGCAGGGGTTCACCATGCCAAGTTCACCAGCCATCTAAAAATACTAGACGTTCCCTTTTCTGAGCAAATAGTCCCTAACAAGGACATTTGGGATATTAACCAAGGCCAGCCAACATGCCTGGGCCCTTGCTTTCGCATTTCTCATTCCAGGCTTCCCTTTAGATTGTTGGCCTACAATTCTCTTTTTTAGACATTTTGAGAAAACTGCCAAGAGCATTTCCACATTTTCTCAACCATTATCAAAATTTAAAGGTTCCTGGGAAAAGTTATAGCTAGACTCTCCTCCTCTCTCAGTGCTCACATTACCCCTTCAAATTTCAGAAAGATTTGGAGCATCATTTTGTGTGTGTGCCTCATTATCAGATCCCATCTGTAGAGGACACACCTATACAACATTCAAGAAGTTGCACCATTATGGTTAGCTGTTGTTTTTTGGCTTGAAAAATGGCAAGCAATGAACAGGTAGATCAGGGGCGTCAAACTCGCATCATCACGGCGGCATCACTAGACATATCACAACTGTTTTCCCCTTTGCTAAACCAGGCATGGGTGTGGCCAGTGTGTGACGCATCCGGCCCGCGGGTTTGACATCCCTGAGGAAGATTATAAATCCTAATTATGACTGAGGCAAAAGCTGCCAGGCTAAAAGTCTGCTATTCAGTTACTCTGAAGGGTCCATCCCATCCCAAACTTTAATGGTTGGTGAAATATATTGCTATTGCTAGTAGGCTGCAGACAAATGCGTAGCATTGAAGGCAGAATATTTAGATTTAACTGTCTCCTCAAAAATATGTATGTGCATATATATATATTTTAAATGTCAGCT
Organism: Pseudoxenodon macrops; assembly: GCA_032467955.1. Classification (NCBI taxonomy): domain Eukaryota; kingdom Metazoa; phylum Chordata; class Lepidosauria; order Squamata; family Pseudoxenodontidae; genus Pseudoxenodon; species Pseudoxenodon macrops. The sequence continues at coordinate 43,266 of JANHFT010006587.1, read as the reverse complement.
GGCTTCTCAGTTGTACAAAGCAGAACCTGGAGTGCAAGTGAACAAAATTTGCTAGCAATGCTTTCTCTCATGGCTAACACATTCTAATTCATCACTGTGCCTTTCTTAAAACAAACCAATGATCATTCTAATAGATTTTGACCACGTTCCTGTCTCAAGTTGCTTTAAATGGTGTTTTGAGTTAAGGAGGGAGGGATATGGGGGTCTAAGAACAATTAGGAGTAAGAACAAATATTTAAGCAGTTGTATTTTTGCATAAAGCTTAGAATGTGTTATGTCAATTTGCACAAGACTGTCTTGTCCTGTTTAAGCAGTCAGGCATTCTTTCGTTTGTTTCAAACTCTATAGAATTTTAGATAAATCTGAGAAAATGTGGTTTTATGATGCCGATTTTTAAAAAAAAATACTTTGGTATTTCTGAAGCAAATGTATTTATTTATGTGTATAACTAATTTGGTATTTTCACATAATTTACATTGTGTATGTTGTAGAGATTACAGTATATGTCAATACAGAAAATCTGTGCAGAAAAAATTAAAACTTGAATTTGTTTCAAAGGATGGTGGTGTTTTTTTAGCCGTATTCATCACTTTCTATTTGTCTTTGTTCTTTAGAACGTACATTAAAATTACTTACTTTTCTAACAAAAACTGTCTCAACTGTAATCTTGGCATTTCCTGTTTCTATTGAGGATTCTAACAAAGGCCAACCTCCTTCATTTGAGTTTTTGCTGATCAGTCCAATATAAAATATTTATCTGTGAAATCTTGCCTGTCACTCGTTTAAAGCATGAAATGGAAAAACATTACAGTGCAGCCATTAGAAAAGTGGAAATTATTTGTACACAGAGACACAAAAGAAAAAAATGTGCTGGAATGTTTTCTTAAGGTTTATCCCCATAAATAAAAATATCATGTTTAGAAGAATAATATGTTACAACATTTCTACTACAAGTACTTAACAACAGTTTGTTTAGTGATCATTCAAAGTTACAGTGGCACTGAAAAAAGTGACTTATGACTGTTGATCATCGCAGTGTCCCCATGGTCATGTGATCAACATTCAGGCAATTGGCAACTGATTTGTATGTATGTTCATTGCAGTCTTCTGGGGTCATGTGATCACCTTTTGCAATCTTCTGGCAAGCAAAGGCAATGGGGTTGCCAGATTCACTTAACAACCATGTTACCAGCTGAACAACTGCAGTGTTCACTTAACAACTATGGCAAGATAAGTTGTAAAATGGAATAAAACTCGCTTAGCAACAGAAATATTGGCCTTAATTGTGGCTGTAAGTCGAGGATTACCTGTACTATTTTTATTATTTTGCGGCAGGGGCATGAAATTATGCTGAATGGAAGGACTTCACAAAACTAGCCTTAAAGTTTTCATTAATTAATCTCTCTATAACTCAAGTAGCAAATGACCAGACACAAAGCTGTTGACAGCCCTTCCCAATCTCATACTCTTTATGTGTTGGGATTATAGTTCCCACCATGTCTAGCCAATAGCTATGCTAGTTGGGAATTTAAAATATCATTCCAACACATTGGGAGACACCAGGTTGTAAGGAAGGGTGAAGTCATAGTAAAAAATTTATCAGTGATCATAAAGAACTTCTACCTACAAAAACTAAATATATTCTTCCAATAAGTAAGTTCTCCTTTCCTTTCTAGCTGAACGCTACCAGAAAGAGAAGAAATGACAAAAATTGAAGGCAATTTCCTTAAGCTTCCCAACAGTGCAATGACATATAATTTCTGAAAGCCTCAATCCAAATATTACACCTGGAATTAGTTACAATGGCGCTAAATGAATGTCCATTCAGAAATAAATCCACTCCCACTATCCATTTCAATGGAATTTCTTCCCAAGTAACTAGCTAAGATTGCAGGTGATATAGAATTACCTGGAGCAAATTCATTCAATTTGATGAGACTTACTTTGCCTAATATTGCTTGGCTCAGTATTTCCCATTCTTACTTGAAAACGAAGAGAGAGATTTATGCTGGACAAAGCAGGCATATGGAGAATTTGCTGCTCTCTGAGCTTGATAGTTTGCCTGAAGGTGTTTCATGACCCGGCTAGGTAACATCATCAGTGCACTGAAATGTCGGCAAGCAAACAATGAAACTCAAGAGAGCACCAAGGACCCCACAGTTGAATCCTGACCTACAAATATTCTGTTCTAAAGCAGACATAGTATGACCTTTCTTCCTACTAACATATTCCTTTGAAGTCAAACTTGCATAAAAAGATACATTTAAATACTAATTATAATTTACAATACTTTATAGCATCTTCTAGAATCATCCAATTACTCTGATGTCAAAATGGCATTAATGTGGGCAGGCTTTATATCGCTTTGATAGTAGCTGAGTGATGCTGGGCAAATAGTGTAAGTCACTAGTGTGGAAATCAAATGAAAAAATATTTCCATGTAGATTAAGCTGCTAATGCTCTGTAAATATGCAGAAATGCCATACAATGATGCTTGGTTTATCCATCATCTAGTTTTATCCTAAATATCAACTATAAGCCCCTCGTTTCACAATGCTGCTAAAACAAGTTCTGTATCAGGTTTGTTTTTTTTGCAAAACTTGTTCTGACTTCCTTTCATCTAGATTATAACCAAACACACTCAGGCTGAAGTGTAATTTGACAAGATGTGATAGAAACCATCAGTGTAAAAGCAAGATAGCAAACAAGGTGAGATGAGCAAGATTGCTTGTTTCCTTTTAAAAATATGTTAGCAATCTTTGCCAAAATGACACCACCTGGTCTTTTTTAATTAGATAGAGAAAAAGATACTTAGATCTCCCCAATCTGTGTCACCGCATGGGGAAAAATTCCTGTCACTTCACATCCAATGGCAATTCATCAAACTGCCAGGAAGCAATAGAAATTGCAACCCAATACATCTTGAAGATCCCAACTGGGTATGACTGAAGCAACCAATCAATTATGGAGAATTCTGGCTATCAGGCAAGATGATCGACTTATATTTTTGGGGATGCGGCGACACAGAAGTACTAGGAATGTACAAATCGACCTTGAACCAATTCAAATTTTGGAACTTTTGAAAAAATGCACCTCTTCTACTTAGACTTCCAAACCAATTGGGAAAATCAATCAATTTAGACTTTCACTTCTATTAGGAAATAAAATGCACAAAAACTTGTCAAGTTTCCAAATTAGGATTTATTCTTTCCAGATTGATTCACAAGCATCAAATATCGATGTTTAACACTTCAAATTTGACCCACAAGTGTTTTTGAATCCATAGGAGCCTGAATGCAAACTCAGTGTCTGTTTGCAAGCTCGTTTAGGAAGCAATCACATTTGTCCCCAAGATTGCATTGATTGCAGCTGCCTGGGCCTATAAAATTGAGACCATTTTAATAAGTCACAAGATGTTGTACAAATGATCCAACAAATCTCTTTTTATTCAAATCCAGATCACTGGACAGTCTTAATATCCAATTAAATTTGATATTTCACATTTTCAGAGATTCAGCTTGGAAATTTGAATCAAACCACTACATCAACCAAATGGCCTATGAAATATCTTTTGCATGCTGTAATTTCTTCATTTTAAGATATGAAAGATTTTCTGTCTTGGCAAAATGAGCAAAAAGGTCTATCTAAACTGCACTACTTACATAATGATTAAATGAATCGATCATTTGCTGCCCTTATATGTTACTAAAAATGAACCACATCAGTTTATGTAGGACATGTTTTGCTCTTATTACATAAATACACTTGAGAAAAAATGAGAACAAACATCCTCTTTCCTTGGATTGCTTTTTGCACTTTTTGCAGGGCTAGGTAATGCAGTGAATCTAAGCTGAAGTCCTTGAAGACAAAAGCTGAAGAAAAGTGCATAGAAAAACTATGTAAAATTATCTTGTTTTCAAAATCTTTGGAAGCCATAGCAAAGGGAGACAATTAATACTGTTGCAAGATTTCAACTGGGCACACAACAGAGAAGTTAAGCTTGGTCCTAAAAGCAAAGATCACAGTCTATGCAGGTGATACGTTTGTACACAATCCTCAGTGTCCTAGCAACTCGGTGCCTTTTGTGTTTCGCTTTCTTAAGATGCCAATTTCATCAGGATCCTCATCATTTTGCTTTGTGGATACCATATTTCCATAATCGCAGTCCAACAGCAGCTCCCCTTTAGCTACTTCTTCTGTTTCACTGCAGCTGTCGGAGACGAATCCTGCATTTTCTGCTAGAACAGCAGGATCATCGTCTTCATAGTGGCAACAGCACTCCTCAAAGTTATGGCCAGTCCCGCTCTGAACACCGAATGTGGTCTGCTGGTTCTTTTCAGATCCTGCTGCAGAGCCATTGTTCACTATGGCAAGAGCAGACAAAAGAGTTTCACTATATAAACAGTCCTCATTCTCCAGAAACTCCATTTGCTCAGCTATCTCTTCAGCAGAAGGCTGGCTTGGATCTGGCCAATCTACCAGAATCGTCTCCTGTCTGTGCCTGAAGCAATCAGAATTATCATAAACAGGAAAGGTCTCTTCTGGATAACCTTAAGACATAAAATAAACTGGTCTTAGATTATACACCTTATTCCCAATAGTATTAGAATTTCTGATAAAAGTTTCCAGACTTTGGGAATTTGGGGAAGGCGTGTGGAAAATGCATTTTTACCTGACATTAATTGCGGTCACACTTTCTTTCAAGCCAATGTTGCTGGAATTCTAGATTAACACAGTTTATTTGGACTCAGGAGGGAAAGCTTGGTGTAGTGGTTAAGGCACCAGGCTCGAAACTGGGAGACCCTGAATTCCGGTCCCATCTTGAACATATGGGTGACCTTATGCCAGTCACTCTCTTTCAGCCCTAAGAAACAGACAATGGCAAACCACTTCTGAAAAACCTTGCAAAGGAAAACTGCAGAGACTAACCTAGGTAGTTGCTATGTGTCAAAAACTGACTCAAAGGCATACAAAACCCTTGGAGACATACAATATGGTACTACAGATTCCTCACTGTGCACCTGCAAAGTGCCCTTTTCACTATAAGGGGAGTAACAGATAAGATATAAAGCTGAGCAGGCTTCACTCTAACCTTCCCAGTCTTGCATATAAGGAGCCTCTTCTGCTTCTTTCTCCGGGGAGATGCTGTCAATGAGTTTGCCTTCTTTCATGACTTTGGTAATTTCCCGGAGTTGTTGAAGAAGCCTTTTCTCCTGATCAGTTGTGACATTTGGGGACCTGCTGTGGAATAGGAATTAAAACACACCCAGTAGCAATGTCTGACAATATTTGCACACATTTTTAATGGAATGGTCCTACTGAGGCTTCCCGGGGATTTAAAAAAAACAACCCCAAATTCCATAAGCCTTTGGGGGCAATTCCAATACCAAAGGGGAAAAAAATGAGCGTTCACTACAAATTCCTTCTTGGGAGAAGGAATGATTTACAGAAAAAAAATGTGTAAGGTTGGATGGTGACATAGTTTGTTTTAAATGCTCTCATAGGAAGGGCACTGCAAATACTGATATCTTGCTGTAACATCTACCGTGTCATGCGACTGCTTGAATCAGAGTAGAAGGTAAGTCACAGTTTCCCAGATTCAGATGCCAGAGAAAACTGATTAGTTTTAGACCAGAGGCAGAAGCTTCTGTTTTTGTCTTGTAGTATGTGAAACTGAGGTGGAGAGAGGATGGCCCAACTTTCACCATAGCTTATTTTGAAACAGGAAATGTTGGTTAGTTTAAATTGACCTCCAGAAATATATTTTAGCCACAGTGTGGTCTAATTTTTAGGAGAAAAAATAAACGTTACTCAAACTTTGATGTGATACAGATAACATTTCAATTGTTCTATATTCAGCCCACATATAATTATTATGACCAACATGTAAAGTGACTATATCGATGATCATTTAAATATTTCCTGTCCTCTGAAATCAGAAAACTCTGGCTTCTTATATTCCTAAATATCCTAGATCAGAATTAGGATGAAATCTGAGCATCCCAGCAAACATGGCCAATAGGAAGAAGTGGTGGGACCTGCATTAAATATCTGGAAAGTTACACTTTGATTCTCACCTGTATTACTAGTTCAAGGAAAGGTGTCTACTACCTTTCTATCAGCATGAAAGAGGTAAAAGTTGAGAGAAACAATGGAACTGAAAAAGAACAGGGTTCTAAAGAAGCACTGACTTAAAATAATCTCCCAAATTTTTAACTGTCTATTTTTCCTTTACAGTATTTAGTGACTCACATTATTGGTAAAGAAAATAATGGTGGATTGTTTGCACTTGCATCTTTTACTTTTAAAGAATTCCCTCTACCGTAATCTTGCTTCTTTTTCATTAGCTTCTCCTGCCATGGAATCCTACTCTTAAATTTATTAAAATTGAAAACAAATTGCATTACAGCACATCAAGCATTAGCCTGTCTTAGTACAAAATTTCCAACAATGATCTATTTGCTTTTCTCCAAAAATCCCCACTGTATCTTCCATATCAGTTCAGATTAAGTCAAAGACAGTGGATCCTCCATCCTCTGAAAGGAAAGAGCAAGACCACAAATTTAACATTTGAAAATGTGAATTGGCCTGTTCTGGATGCAAGTATTAAAACTGAGCCTTCAACAAAGAACAATACCTTTCACAGTTGGGTCCCACTCTGTTGATTATTTTTTCCATGGCTTGTTCAGTCTCTTTCAGTTTATCTTGAAGCTGAGCAAGTTCATAGTCAGCTGTAATACAAACACAGTTCCAGGAGGTGTCAGTAGCTGCAGCTGATACAGTTCAGTCCATTAAACAATAGAATAGAATAGAATAGAATAGAATAGAATAGAATAGAATAGAATAGAATAGAATTCTTTATTGGCCAAGTGTG
>JANHFT010006587.1:23999-36292 GCA_032467955.1 Pseudoxenodon macrops | reverse complement strand
TTTGCAGTATCCTTCCCCTGTCACGCCCACCAAGCCACACCACGCCCACCAAGCCACGCCCACAGAACCTGTAGTAAAAAAATGTGCATTTCCCCACTGATGTCAGGCCTGTCTCAACTTGAACCTTAAGTAAAAAACAAACCCTTGACTCCATGTGTTGAGAAAGGCATCGTTTACTAAAGGTCAGGTGAAGTACAGTCAAGCAAAGCCAGGACTGAAAATCACGCACCAAAATCCCCAAGCATAGTTCTCTCTCCCTTTAGGTGCTTCCAATTGCTTACCCCTTGTCCAATCAAATTCAAAGGAGATGTTTTGGGACCAGTCACTTGAAATGCAGGCTGGTATGCAGCTGCATTCCATTCCCAGCTGTCTGACCTTGAATCCGTGTTTCTGGCAGATACATTAAACCGTTACCCCCCACCCCCCGAATTCTCCTCCCTCTCCTCCCCAGAGTTCATGGCAGACTGGCACTTAGCGAAGTGCAAGAGTGAGGTGGCAGTTCTGACACTATAGTTTGTTTTGTGATAGCCATGACATGAAGGGACACAGAAGTCAGCATCTGTGGGATCATCTCATTTCCTTTCTGTCTTTTTGCAAAATGTTGCTTACCCCCAAAAGAGGATGATGGAATGTCAATATAGTAAGTATTACCTGTGCTGGGCTCTTGTGTGTCAAAACTTTCTTGAGTTCCTGAGTTAAGCGGGAATGTTCTTGTTCTCTTTTCAGAGTGCCGTGTCCTTCCAGGAGGTAGCAGTGTGTTTCACAAAGGAGGAGTGGGCTCTACTGGATTCCATGCAGAAATCCCTCCATGGGGAAGTCATGATGGAAAATTCTAGAAATGTGACTTCTCTGGGTAAGGAACTTTACTTCTCTTGAATTCATAGTGGAATAGAAAGCAAGTAAGAACTAATAAAGCGAAAGTCTCTACATAGTCATTTGTCCCTGAAATCTCATCATTTCCATCCAAGCATGCCTTTCTTTTCCTCTCGGCTAGTCCTTTGTCTTTCATATATTTTGCATTTGGATCCCTGTTCCTTCTCTCCCTTTTGAATTCAAGTCCACATTCTATGAAAATCCTGGTAGCCCATATTCCCATTAATGATGCGGGTGAGCCATATAATCATCCAAACAGATGATTATCGTACAAGCAGAAGATTCAGGGATGAGATATACAGACCCAACAGTCACAGAAAATAACTTTTCACTCTTCTCCATCAAATTACATCGAATTCACTGTTACTGGTGAACTTTAAAAGTCCTCATTCATCAGAAGTTACTTTTAGATTTGTACCATAATCCTATGTTCCCCTGGAGTTCTTGCAGGACATATAACTTTATATATGATGATTGATGATGTACCTACCAGAGGTGGGTTCTGAATCTTCTTCCGGCTGGTTCGCTCAGGGTTGCGTCGCGAGCGCGCACGCAAGGCAATAAAAAAATAGCTTCTGCGCAGAAGCAAAATCCAAAATGGTAGCGCCCACAGTTCTATAGCGTAGGTTACTACCTACTCTATCGAACTGGTAGGAACCCACTTCTGGTACATACCTATCAAACATACGTACATTGTGGTTCTAATGTCCCAAGTTTTCGATTATGAAAAAAAAACCTTTCCTGATTTGACAATAATGATGGGTAAATATTTCCCTTAGCCAATCCAGTCTCCAAGAACAGTTGCATGTTCTATTGATTGGCTGCAGCTGATTAAAACTCAAATTCCTAATGGTTGCAGACAACATCTCAATCCTTTTAACTACAACACATTTTCATTACTATCTTTTTCTTTCCTCTTCCATTTTATACCTTGTTTAAATCTATATTTATTAGCCGGGGGTGGGGGTGTTAAACCCAGCTCATAAAATCAGTGGGAAATACTCCAGCAAAGAAATAACATCAGAAATAGTTGTGTAAACAAAATCGAATACAAGTGGTACCTCGGTACTCATAGTTAATTGGAATCGGGAGGCATGATGAGTACCAAAAAGGATGAGTACTGAACAGTTTTTTCCATAAGGAATAATGTAGTGAGTTACCGTATTGTTGACAATGACAAATTCTTGCTTGCGTGTTGAGTACCAAACAAACAATGAGTAGCGGGACAAAATGTTGGTGTCAAAATGTATTGAGTACCAAATCTGATGAGTTTCAAAGCAGTTGAGTATCAAGGTACCATTGTATAGGGTTTAACAACGTAGAAAGAGATGGAGATGCTGATCAACTCCCAATAGTAATAGCTGATGAACTACTGGAAGTTGATTTTCAGTGCCCCACCCAGTTCCTGTGGGAAATAAAATAAATAAATAAATAAAATTTAATAAATAAATTTAATAAATAAATAAAGGTCTTAGAAGATTTACACTTCTTTTTTATCTCTCTCTTTTTCTTTTTCTCATTCATTCCCCTCAATAGAAGGAGATGAGCAGGAAACTCTGAACGATCAGAAACTAGATATACCGATGTCAGAAACATTGGAGGAAGAAGTGGGACAGGAGGATTCTGAATATCAGTGGAGCTCAAAGATACACGAGGAATACCACCTTCAGTATATGGGAGATAGTACCTCCCCTTCCCAGTGTGCGGACGTCCTTGAATCCTCAATCCAACAGGAACACACTGAAAACAGAACTAACTCTTGGCTACTACAAAGGACAATATTAAAAAATAACTTGGACTTAGATAATCAGTGTGCAACCGAGACTGAATACAACCACGATGAAGGCACAAACTCTGAACTGTCTTGCAGGCAAACCTTCCCTCCTCCTTCGTATCAAGAAATGCACATTGGGGAGAATTCCTATAAATGCACGGAGTCCGCAGAGGAGCTCAGTGAGCCCACTAAACTTGCTTCCCATAAAACAATACAAAAGGGCAAAAGAGCACATAAGTATCTAGAGCATGGAAAAAAGAACTTCAAGCAGGGTAGTGTGCTTAACGCCCAGGCGAAGCTCCACAATGAGAAACCCTATCAATGCAAGGAGTGTGGAAAGAGCTTCAGGAGCAGCAGTCACCTGACCTCCCATCACAGGATCCACACAGGGGAAAAACCTTACAAATGTATAGAGTGTGGAAAGAGCTTTAGGCAACGGAGTCATCTTATTTCTCACCGAAGGATCCACTCGGGTGAAAAACCATATACGTGCATAGAGTGCGGGGAAAGCTTCAGGTTGAGCAGTCAGCTGACATACCACATGTGGAACCACACGGGGGAGAAGCCGTATAGTTGCGCGGAATGCGGAAAAAGTTTCAGCAATGTCAGCTCGCTCACATGCCATAAAACTATCCATACAGGAGAGAAACGATATAAATGCACGGAGTGTGGGAAAAGGTTCCGGAACAGCAGTCATCTTACTTCCCATAAAAGGATCCATACAGGGGAGAAACCATATAAGTGCGCGGAGTGCGGGAAGTGCTTCAGAGACAGCTCTGCCCTGGTGTCTCATAGAACCATCCACACAGGGGAGAAACCATACAAATGTATGGAGTGTGGAAAGAGTTTCAGCCAGGGATACTCTCTTACGACCCATCAGATGATCCATTCGGGGGAGAGACCATACAAATGTATGCAGTGTGGAAAGAGCTTCAAATGGAATAGTCACCTCACGGCCCATCAAAGGATCCACACGGGAGAAAAACCCTACAAATGTGTGCAGTGTGGAAAGAGCTTCAAAAACAGGAGTAACCTCACCAGCCATAAAAGGATCCACACAGGAGAAAAGCCGTATAAATGCACGGAGTGTGGAAAGTGTTTCAGAGGCAGCTCCGCCCTTATTTGCCATAAAACGATCCACACGGGAGAAAAACCGTATAAATGTATTGAATGCGGCAAGAGCTTCAGCAGAGGCAGTTCCCTTACTTTCCATAAGAGGATTCACACGGGAGAGAAACCCTATCAGTGTCTGGAGTGTGGAAAGAGCTTCAACCAGAGTAATTCCCTTATTTTCCATAGTAGCGTCCACACGGGGGAGAAGCCATTTAAATGTACAGAGTGTGGGAAGAGCTTTAGCAAAGAAGGTTGCTTTATTTCCCATAAAAGGATCCACACAGGGGAGAAACCCTACCAATGCTTGGAGTGTGGGAAGACATTCCGATTGAACAGTCAGCTTACATCTCATCAAAGGATCCACACGGGAGAAAAACCATATCACTGTACGGAGTGTGGAAAGACGTTCCGATTAAGCAGTGATCTGACTTCCCATAAAAGGATCCACACAGGAGAGAAACCGTATGAGTGCATGGGATGCGGAAAGAGCTTCAAGCGGAGCAGTGACCTTACTTCCCATAAAAGGATCCACACCGGAGAAAGACCGTACCAGTGTATGGAGTGTGGAAAGACCTTCACAATGCGATCGTCCCTAACGTCTCACAAAAGGATCCACACGGGGGAGAAGCCGTATCAGTGCACGGAGTGTGGAAAGAGCTTCCGTGAAAATGGATCTCTCACGATTCATAAGAGGATCCACACCGGAGAGAAACCGTATGAATGTTTGGAGTGTGGAATGAGTTTCAGGTTACGCAGTCAGCTTGCATCTCATAAGAGTATGCACGGGAGTTTATCCGTAGAGCCTGGCTTGTAGGAGGAAAAAATGGCATTGAGCAGGCAAAACCACCCCCTTCCCAGGGGCAAAATTAACCCTCTCCACTCAGCCATAGAAGACCCAGGAGTACAGAGATGCTGAGAGGTGAGCAAAGGCTTTGGGAAGCGAGGCCCATTTATGACAAGCCATAAAAACAACCTTAGAAACTTACTGTGTTCATATAATAAATACATTATTATTTTTGTAACTCTGTTCCATTGCCTCATGGATTCCATATCTGACTTCACTAACCAAGGCACCCATCACATACATGCTTTTTAATTCAATTATTTTTGACAATCGTATGTATATTCTAGTTTGTGTAAGTGTATAAGGAGAGTTTTCCTCCCTGTTTAGATTTTGCTTCTGCTGTCTCTAGTACTATAATAAATATATTCTTCAGTGGACAATGTTCTAGTTTCCCTTTTGAATAAAATAAAATCTTGGGATAGTTGATGAGATAATCTAATCTCGGAGGGAAAAGATTCAGTTATGTTTCCGGCTTGTGCTAACATGGGTGTTGAAAGTATAGGAAGAAGTATAGGAGAATATTTACCGCTCAGGGTTGAAATGATGGGTCCTGATGCTCTTTGAGCTTGGTTCTTTTCTTGTAGACATTTCATTATCAAACTAGGTAACATCATCAGTGCTGGGTATGGCAACAATTAATAGTATAGTATAGGGACAGTTATTGTTGCTCAATGAATCCATTAGGAAACAAAGTAGGCTTATAACTTTCTGGAGGAATCTGGAACTTTTTTTCCATTCAAGGGTGACCCACCAGTGTGCCGGAAATTAACAACTCAGTGCTTCTTTCTGGCAAAGCTATATTGATTTGAGAATTCATTTAACAACCTAACTCAAGGGAGACGTCACAATACTTACAATTCGCATGAAACTGTCCACATTGCGAAGTAAATTTAAATGGATGGATTATTTATACAGCATTATGGATAGGGTACAATGCAGGAAGGAGCAATGAAGAGAGGAAGTGAAATAACTTTTGCAGCCGTTGATGGGAGCAGCTTTTCAATCCTAGGAGTTTTTGATTGATTATCTACCACAAGAGTTCTTACCAAATTTTTGTGGGTTTTTGTTTTTGAACCATCAATAACCATATTGACTCAGACTCAATAGACACAAAGAAATGGAAACCTGGGCAGAATTTGGACAGAAAATATATCTTTACTTCAATGACTGCAGCAGAGGTGGGTTCCTACCTGTTCTTTAGCTCTGCAATGACGTCACGGAGCCGATTCCTTCGGTGTCTCTGGGGGCGCTGCCATTTTGGATTTTGCTTACGCGCATGCGCAAGGCACAACTGAGCAAACCGGCAGCAAACCGATTCACAATCCAACCCTGGATTGCAGGGGTGGTTATTTCACAAAAGGAAAGCTTTCAAATAAAAATAAAGTTGAAGATATGTGCAGAAAGATAATTTTAATAATAAAACTATTTCCTGTTTTAACTACTTACTATTTACAAGCCCTTTATCTACCCTTTCTCTCTTTTTCTAAAGACTGTTTATCTACACTAGATTCTGTAAAGTCCATTTTCACTACCGGTATATTTTCGTAACGTTTTATTCTGTGTCTCCAACACAGAGGAAGTCCGCAATTAATGACGGTTACTTACGATGGTTCAGCAACTTTACGCTGTGCTGAACAACTAGTACTTAATGCCCGGTTCTTCATAATAGGTAGTCCTCGACTTAACCACAATTGAGCCCAAATTTCTGTTGTCAAGTGAGATTGATGTTAAGTGAATTTTGCAGACCTGCCATAGTTAAATGAATTTGCTGCAGTTGTTAAGTTAGTAACATGATTGTGAAATGAAGCAGGCTTCCCCATTGACCTTGCTTGTGAGAAGCTCATAAAAGGCAGTTGTATGATCCCAGGACACTGCAACCATCATAAATATGAACCACTAGCCATGCGTCCGAATTTGGCACAACCATGGGGATACTGCAATGGTTGTTAAGTGTGGAAAATGGTCGTAAGTCACTTTTTTCAGTGCTGTTGTATTTGAACCACCACTAAACGAATGGTAAGTTGAGGACTTCTTGTAAGTTGCGGTGTCCCAGCGCCATATAATCACCTTTTGTGACAATCTGATAGTGTCAATGGGAAGCCAGATTCACTTAATAGTTGTGTTACATAACAACTGCTGTGATTCACTTAACAGTAGTGGCAAGAAAAATCATAAAATGAGGCAAAACTCAATTGACTTGCTTGGACTCAGGTTGTTGAGGACTATCTTGAGTGGCTACTACTACATTACTACCTACTCACTGAGGTTAGGAAGGACTAAGCTGGGAACAGTTGAGATCTGGGTAGGATCTTACCTAAACCTGGTGGGATTCAGTTTAGACTTAAGAGACAGAATAACTTTATTGTCGCTTTGAATGTACACCAAGCAACATACATTAAAATGAAATTTTATTTAACGAAAAGTAAGGGCCCCTCTCTGAGGGAAATCGTTAAAAAAATGAAATATAAATAAACAAAATGATAACCTGGACTATTAAAAATGGTTGGTGATAAATGAGAGTCATGTGACATGCGTTATTACCACATCGTTTAGCAAAGGCCCAATTATTTATTTGTGTGCGGCCGATTTATCTACTTCTGTCATATTCATCCCTGTACATCTGGGTGGTTGCGCTCTAGGAAGTCAAGTCCCTTTTCCCACAAAGTTCAAGGTTTTTAAAATCTTTTTAAATTTCTGGTTTCTATTTCCGTTCAGTTTTAATTTCCCTTCCTTTTTAAAAAAATCCCGACTTCTCCCCACTTGGCTGCCTCTGAGGGAAATTTTCCCCTCAGGTTGATTTTGAGGGAAGCCAAAAAGCGCCTCTCTCTCTCTCTCTCCTTGGTTGCCTCAGCTGCTGCCTCCTTCCTGGCTGCCTCTCCTGAATTTAATTTAATTTAAATGTAACTTTTTTTGGGGCTTTGTTTATTCAGCCTGGTTATTTAAATTTGACTCTCTTTGGCTTTGTTTTCAAGGCTGAGGTGACAGAAACCACCCTCGGCAGCCATTTTGCCCTCCCTCAACCTTCCTTCCCTGCCACCTTGTCCAGTGGTGTTATCTGATTGGCCACTGCTGCTGAGATTGGCAGCTGTGTCCTGATTGGAGACAGGCTAAGACAGAAGGACTGGCAGAAGCCCAGCAGGGATTTATGAGCTGCTCAAGCAGTTGGGCTCCAGGAGGCGCCTCAGGGTCCTTTCTGAGGACAGGTTGCTTGAAGTCTCTGTCCCTGCCTGGAAGTCACCTGTGAGGGGACTTTGAACCCTGTTGCTCCTCTCCTTGTGCTTCCCTCTGGGGCAAGGGGACAGGGGCTTGGGCCTCCAAGGGACACCAGGAGAAGTCAAAACTCCAGAAGAGGCACCCTGAAGACTGTCGGAGGAAGTCCATCGAACCAAGCGCTACACCAGCCTTGGGATTAACCGGGTGGTGACCTGTGCAGCAAAGCAGAATTTCCCCCCTCTTCTCACATCCCTACAGAGCTGCCCGACAGCCTTTTTCAACATGAGCAAGGGGTTGGACTAGATGACCTATAAAATCCCTTCCAACTCTGTTAATCTGTTAAGAAAACGGCTTCTGCATGTTGGGGAGAGAGTTCAGTCCTGGGATTGTCTACAGGACTGTTATGAGGAATGTTGAGACCCAGTTTAATCTGTGTCACAACAGAGCTGGAAGGGACCTTGGAGGTGTTCTAGTCCAACCCCCTGCTCATATAGGAGACCCTATACCAGTGATGGCAAACCTATGGCACACGTGCCACAGGTGGCACGCCGAACCATTTCTAAAGTCACACGAAGCATTGCCCTGTCAGCTCCAGCACCCTTGTGCACGCTGGCCAGCTGATTTTCAGCCTTGATTGTCATCCGTTTTTCACCCTCTGGAGGCTTCAGGAGTATTTAGGGAGTAAACATGAAGTCCCATTGGGCCGTTTTTCACCCTCTGGGGGCTTTAGGGAAGCCTGCTGAACCCTCTGGAGAGCGAAAAACAGCCCAATGGGGGGCTCATGTGTGCATGCGCTGTGCAGTGTGCATGAGGGGAGTGTGCCGGCATGCGCACGTGCACTGCCTTTTTTGACACGCAAGAAGAAAAAGGTTAGCCATCACTGCCCTATACCATTTCAGACAAATGGCTGTCCAGTCCTTAAAAAAACCTGGTAATGAAGCAACCATAACTTCTGGTGGCAAGTTGTTCCACTGGTTTATTGTCCTCACTGTTAGGAAGTTTCTCCTTAATTCCAGGTTGCTTCTCTCCTGGATTAGTTTCCATCCTTTGCTTCTTGTCCTGCCCTCAGGTGCTTTGGAGAATAGGCTGACCCCCTCTTCTTTGTGGCAGCCCCTCAAATATTGGAATACTGCTATCATGTCACCCCAAGTCCTTCATTTATCTAGAGTAGCCAAACCCAAACTCTGCAACTGTTCTTCATATGTTTTAGTCTCCAAGGCCTTTAATCGTCTTAGTTGCTCTTCTCTCTCTGAACATCTTTTTTATAACGTGGTAACCAAAACTGGATGCAAGTATTCCAGGTGTGGCCTTACTAAGGGTTTATAAAGTGGTACTAATACATGGTTAAGGCACCAGGCTAGAAAGAGGGAGAGCCTGAGTTCAAGTCCGGCCTTAGCCATGGAAGCTCGATGGACTGCTGCTCCAATATTTTGTTCATGGCAGCATTCAGTTTCTACTGTGACTCCTACACCGTCGCTTCGTGAGGCTATGCAGGAATTTATATCCAAGGCGTAGAACAAACAGTTGGGGCAGCCGAACTGAGGCAGGGGAGCAGCAGCCTTGGAGATGGGGTTAATTTCCTCTCTGAAAATAATCAAGGCAAGAGGGTTTTTTGGGGTCAAGTACTGACTCCAGATCTCCAAATATAGACATCGCCTTCAAGCACTTCGGGCGTTGAGTGTGCTGTCAAGTTGAGTGTGCTGTCAAGTAAACCAAACACAGGAGGCGGTGAGGCTGACAATATAGAAATAACTCATAGAAGGAAATATTTGTAACTTAAGAGTTGAGCTCTGTGGTGTGTGTGTGTGTGTGTCCGTCTGTCCGTCCGTCCGTCCTTCCTGAGCTGGGCTGACTTCCTGCAGACGTTTCATTACCAAACTAGGCAACACACTCCGTGCCCTGATGCTGCTGCCTTGTTTGGTAATGAAATGTCTGCATGATGTTCCCTACTTTGGTATAAGGAAACGTCTGCAGGAAAGCAACCGGGCTCAGAGAGCCCCCAAGGAACCCACCGAAATGAAAAAAAAAAAAATTCCCCTCAGCAACTCCTTTAACTCTTTGTGCGCAAGTCCCGCGAAAGGAAGGAGAGCTGAAAGAAACAGCGTTGCAGTCCCCCTCGTTTCCCGGTTGCACAATCTGAAACAGATAGCCCCCCTCCCCCCCATGCCTATGTCTTCCTCCTCCTCCTCCTCCTGTGCCAACTCCAGGTTTAAGGGGTGCACTGCGTTGGCCCCTATGGTCCTTCCCTCGCGGACAAGGCGAGACCCCCAGACCCTTAACCATATGAAAGAGCGGGGTGGTGCCTGATACAGATTAACAGAATTCGAAGGGACCTTGTAGGTCATCTATACCAACCCCCCAATCAAGCAGGGATTTGCGCATTTGGGGAGGGGGGGCTCTTCGGTGAGCCAGACGCCCCTTTGCTTCCAGGGGAGAAGAAGTCCCTAGCTGAAGTCTCGGGTGGGGAGGGGCTGCTGGGGGAAGCTCCCCCTCCCTTGCTTTGGGGTCTGGAGACTCTTGGAGGGGGTGAGGGCGCTGGAGCTGTAGGGGAGTCATTTCTGGCTTGTGCCCTTGGGGAGCAAGTAAGAAAGTCTTTGGGTAGCCCCCCCCCAATTCCTCCCTCCCTTGAAAGTTGTACCCTGAACTGACACCCTCCAGAAGGACGCCCTGCCCCCCATTCTAGGCGTTACAAGTGGGGTGAGGAGGAAGGGCTTTTTTCATTGAGGAGGAGGGGGGAAGGGAGGGGCTCCAGGCTCAGAGCAGATCTGTCAAATGCTAATTTCCTAAGCCTTCCCCCTTCTATCTAGATCTGGGTTTCTCAACCTTGAGGGGCCAGATCAACAGAGTTGGTAGGGGTCTTGTTGGTCATCTAGCCCACCACTCCCCCATCCCTGCCCAAGCAGGGGACCCTACACCACTTCTGACAGAGGGCAGTCCAGTCCCTTCTTGAAAGCTCCCAGTGATGAAGCTCCCACAACTTCTGAAGGCAACTTCTGTTTCACGGGTTGATTGTTCTGTCAGAAAAGTTATCCTCATTTCTAGGTTGAATCTCTCCCTCCTTGTTCATTTCCCATCTATTATTTCTTGCCTGGCCTTCAGGTGCTTTGGAAAATAGCTTGACCTCTTCCTCTCTGGGGCAGCTCCTCAAATATCGTAACTGCTATCCTGCCTTGGTTGGCCCTCTTGGTTTTCAGGTGTCAAGGGATTCATAGAATAGTTCTTGCCCAGGTTTTAATTTTGGCAGTATCCCTTCCTGATCTCTTTTATACAGCTCTCTTCCCTCTGCCCCTCGTACTTCGGACCTTCATAATTTGGTGGGAATTGACACAAAATGACACATATTTGCTTTTCCTAAGCAGGAAGCTTGCAGTTATTATCCCACCTTTATTACTTATAGCAATAACCGAAAGCAGAACACACCCGTAACTTTTTCCTCCTATTTTCCCAACAATCCTGCGAATGGGCTGAATGGAAAGCGGGACTGACCCAAAGTTGCCCAGTTGGCTTCTGTGCCTAAGATAAGACTAGAACTCACGAGTCTTCGCATTCATTGTGTGGACAGATTTGTGTAAATTCTAGATATTTCTACGATTTCTCTCCTCCACAGGTCCCCAGGGTTCTCCTACCCTAAAGCATTCCCAGGGTCTTACTTTGTGCAAATTGCTTGAAAACACCTGACACGGCTGGACTGCCGTATGATGGAATCTTCTGGAATCCCCTGGAATGTTTCATTTCCCAATGGCTTCTCTTTGTGTGGTTCTTTCAAATGTCTATGGAGATTCTCAATCAATCCAGGTCATGGTTGTCCCAAAGGTGCTTTTTCAAAAGACAACTGGACTTTCTCAGTTTTTTTTCCTTGGAAACGTTTTGCACCTTTGGGTTCTTTCAGTGGATTCCTCTGATTTTTCACACACCATGTGCAATAAAGAGTCGAGGTACCATCATTGGCTCACCAACTCTTTGAAAGTTACAAAAGTTATAAAGTTTCAATAGCACTGACCGGACCTCGGAAATCCAGCTGTTGTATCGTCACTTGAACAAAATATGGAGTTCCCAAGATTACATGACTGCCATTGCAAACCTCTGCCAGTTCCCACAGAGTCAATGAGGAAGCCAGCAGGGAAAGTCACATCAGAATAGAATAGGATGGGACAGGACGGGACCAGATAGGGATAAAATAGCAGAGTTGGAAGGGACCTTGGAGGGCTTCTGGTCCAACCCTTCTCAGGCAGGAAACCAACCCGATGTCATTTCACACAAATGGTTGTCCAATCTCTTCTTAAGAACTTCCAACATTGGAGCATTCACAACTTCTGGAGGCAAGTCGTTCCGCTGGTTAATTGTTCTGTCAGGAAATCTCTCCTTAGTTCTGGGTTGCTTCTCTTGGGTAGACTTGGTTAAGTCTCTCCCCCCCCCCCCACTCCATGTGTCCACCTACCTCAGCTTACCTGAACTCACAATGCACTGCAGTACCTT
>JANHFT010006587.1:0-23989 GCA_032467955.1 Pseudoxenodon macrops | reverse complement strand
AGCCTGTGTTGGTCTCTCCCACCCATTATGGTAACACCCCCCCCCCCAGCTCCTTACCTGGACCCATCCTGCTTCCTGCTTCTCGACGTCTTGAGGTTACAACCAGGACTCTCTGGATCACTGTTGCTAAGTTACCTGGTCATGTAATGTCAGACTTTATGACTGCATCCCTTAGCAATGGTGACCCCACTGTTCTGTGGCAATTGTAACCCCACTTTAACAACTGAAGTAATTTGCTTTAACAACTGTGGCAAAAAAAAAAGAAGTTGAAAAATCAGAAGCAACTCACTTAACAGCCCCTTGCTTAGCAACGGAAAATCTGATCCCCAATTGTGATCGTGAGTAAAGAACTACCTTGTGTGTGGCTTTTTCCATGCTGATCTTTTTATTGGAAAGAGTGCATTCGTGTAGGGTTTATAAATTGTCTTTGGTATGATTCACCTTTGAGGGAGATTTGGCAAGTTAGAAATATGAAACATAAAACAAATTAAGAAATAAAACTGGAACTCATTCCCTCTTACACCAGGGGTCCCAGAACCCCAACCCGCAACCCACTGCCGGGCCTTGAGCCATTCGGAACCAAGTCACAGATTTGGCGTGCGAGCATGCGTCTGTGCATCCCCACTGGTGCGAGTAGTGTGTGTGTGAGTGTGGTCCATTTGTCCAAGCAGCGAGCGCATGTGCCCACCGCTCATGCAAATGGAGCTGTGCACGCACGCGCACTTGCCCATCATTTGTGCGGAATCATCTCCTCCCCTTCCCCGCCGATTCTGCAAAGCCAGAATGGTTGGGGAACTCTTTGTCTTACGCGATTTCTTCGGAATGAATTCTTTTACGGGAAATAAGGTGGCTGCCCTGCCTGAACCTTTTCCCACACGTCATACACTGATAAAGAGCTTCTCCCTTGAATGGGTCCTTTGATGGGAAGCGAGGTTCCTGCATTGACTGAAGCTCCTTTCACGCCTTGTGTATTTATAGGGCTTCTCGCCAGTGTGGCATCTCATATGACAGACCAGGCTCATGCTCCTATTGAAGAGTTTTCCACAATCTGGGCATTTGTAGGGCTTCTCCCTGGTATGGCTATTTTTATGGACACTGAGGCTGCTGCATCGGCTGAAGCTCTTGTCACACACTTTGCATTTGTACGGTTTCTGCCCTGTGTGGATCCTCGTGTGGGCAGTGAGGCTACCGGAAGTGCTGAAGCGGTTTCCACATTCGCCACATTTATAAGGTTTTTCCCCTGAATGAATCCTCTTATGAGTCGTAAGGTTGTACTTCTGATTGAAGCTCTTCCCACATTCCGTGCATTGATAAGGTCTCTCTCCCGTGTGGAGCCTCTTGTGAATAGTAAGCGTGTAATTTTTACAGAAGCTCTTTCCGCACTCCGCGCATATATAGGACTTTTCTATGGAATGCATTTTTTTATGAATACGAAAGACACCCCTGTCAATAAAACCCTGCCCACACACGGTACATATATACGGAGTTTTGATTGAATGGGAAGAAACGTCACTGCAGAAACCGAAGCTCTTTCCACTCTCCGTGGATTTATACAAATTCTCCCACACGTGGACACTTTGATGAGAGCTTAGCTGACTTTTCCACCGGAAGCTCTTCTCGCATTCCGCACACTGATAGGGTTTCTCCTCTGAATGGACCCTTTTATGGCTCCGGAGAGCACTGGGGTCGCTAAAACTCTTGCCGCACTCTGTACATGCGTACGGTTTTTCTCCCGTGTGGATCCGGTTGTGGGAAGTCAGGGATCCATTCGAACTGAAGCTCTTCCCACACTCCGTACACAGGTAGGGCTTCTCTCCCATGTGCCTCCTTGCGTGAAAAGTCAGGTTACGGCTCATGCTGAAGCTCTGCTCACACTGCAGACATTTGTACGGTTTCTCCCCGGTATGGATTCTTTTGTGTAGGGTAAGGTCACTGTTCAATCTAAACCTCTTTCCGCATGTCGCACATGGAAATGGTTTCTCCCCCGTATGGATTCTCATATGAGAGGCGAGTTCACTTGTCCATCTGAAACTCTTTCCACACTCAGCACATTTCCAGGGTTTCTCTCTTGGGTGGAGCCCTTTACGGGACCTGCTCCTGTTCCTACCGAAGCTCTTTCCATGCCCTTTGAATGTCTCGGGTTTCTCTGCAGCCTTTGGGTGGGTTTGTTGCCATGAAGTCAAAGCAAAGCTTTGGCTGGAATAGGTTCCCTGCTTTCTGCACTCACACTCGTTGTCTCTAATTTTAGTTTTGCAATGATTACATCTCTCGGACTGATCCCTGGGTATCTCCCCATGGGGTAGGGAATTCCCGTTTTGGTTTCCGGTGTGATCCCCTTGAGTCAGGAATTCGTGGACTTCAGCACGGTGGGGAGCAGGTGATTTCTTCTTCCCAGATGTTGACTTCTTTTCCCCAAATATTCCTGATCTCCAGCGGTTCTCAAAAATCTCATTTCCCACTTCGGTCCTGGTTGGTTGCAAAGTCGCTGTATCCGGCACCTGGCAATTCTCACTGTTCTCATCTGCTTCTGGAGAGAGAAACAAAGCATGAACTATCTTTTAACACTGGGCTTTCAATGATTAATACCAATTAGCTAAGGAATTAATTCTGATGGGAATTGATCACAGCGTCTTGCAAGATTTCTCATTTCCTATATAGTTTTTTTTATTTTTATTTTGATTACACAACTATCTTAGAAGATCTCTTGGCTGAACTGTTCCCCACTGAGGATATTGAAACTATATTTTTCTTTGCAAAAAAAAAAGAAGAAGCTTAAAACAAAGGAATAATGGAGAGGACAAAGACTGTAATGAAATGGCGATGCAGATAAGCCACAAATGTAGCTTACAATTCTGCAAAGTTTTTATTTGAACTACCTGAAACTGAGCAAACAAGGCCAGTCTTCTCATTTTGGAGAGGCAAATCCTCCAAGGCAGTCATACTAAAATGAGCAGCTAAGTCTTATAGGAAGAGACAGAAGGAAGTGCATAGTTATCCTTGAGAAGATTATTAAAAGTTCGGTATAGCAATTTAGGCAGTCCTCACTTAGTGATCCTAATTGACCCTGGCAAAGAAAGTGCTGGTTAAGTGAAACATTACGTGACTGCAACTTGTGACCTCCTGCCAGTTTTCCCCTTGACTGTCTTGTTGGAAGCCAGCTGGCGAGATTGCAAATGACTATCACATGATCGTGGAACATGGCAACTATCATATATATGTGTGATAGTTGCCAAGTGCCCAATTGTGATATGACCGTAGAGACGTTGCAACCAGTGTGAGAACTATCCACAAGCCATTTTTTCCCCAGCTCTGCCATAACTTTGAAGAGTCGCTTAAAAAAATGGGTCGCTAAGCAAGATCTACCTGTATTTTCCAGATAACAAGTAACAGAATAGAATAAGAGATGGAACGGGGCTTTGAGGTCTTCTAGTCCAACCCGCTAGCAGTGATACGATAGCAATGTTCCAATATCTAAGGGGTTGCCACAAAGAAGAGGGGGTCAGCCTATTCTTCAAAGCAAAGGAGAGAAGCAACCTAGAACTAAGGAGAAATTTCCTGACAGTTAGAACAATTAATCAATTGCCTCCGGAAGTTGTGGGTGCTCCAACACTGGAGGTTTTCAAGAAAAGACTCCACAGCCATTTGTCTGGGATAGTATAGCATGGGGTTGAGCATGGGGTTGGACTACAAGACCTCTAAGGTCCCTTCCAACGCTGGTTATTATTAGTATAAATAGGCTGCACACTTCCCACTACTCAGAGCAAAGAGAGGTCCATTACCCAGAGATGCCACGTGTCTAGAATTCTCCTGCATGACTTCCCTGTGGAGGGACTTTTGGGCGGAATCCAGCAGAGCCCACTCCTCCTTGGAGAAACACACCACCACCTCCTGGAAGGACACAGCACCCTGATGGAGGGGAAAAATGTTAAGAGATACCGGTAACCTCAAGGTTTTGAAAGATCTTTGCTTTAATCTTCATCAGACATTTCCCTGCATCCATGTACATCTTGCTACTGCCCGCTTTCCACCAAGTTGGAGGTCCATCCAGTAAGCTGGTGGATATTGAGGATGTTCAACCACTTGCAGTACATCTAATGGCCAATTTTTGGGCAGGATCCCAAATTATAAGAAGAAAACACTAAATAATTATCAGTAAAGTATTACAGTTTTCTATGGATACAGCTGAACCTTCAGTGAGGATTCCCTTTCCAGAAAAGAGAGGGATCTCTTTTGACACTGTCTGAAGGAAAACTCCAAAGTGGGTGATCCACTGATGGACCTTCTCTAAGCTCTAGTTTGGATTTTGGACTTCCTCCTTCCCCAAATGAAAAAAGGGAACCGCAGCTCATCCTGCTGAAGATTACATGACATGCCCACTTCTCCTAGAAGTACCAATTGAGTTTCAAAGAGAAGAGGGAGTCTTAACACACGTCCAGCCCTCAACCCTGGAAGGCCCATCTTGGCTGAAGAAATAAAACTTGTGAGATCTTGTGGCTCATAAGTATTGATCTCCTTATCAAGGTACACAGACATTCAATTAAATACTTCTTCCCAGTGTACAAGTAACATCAAGTTCCCTCTTTTCCTGGGAACAGAATGGCTGAATAGCCTTGTTCTGGGTCTCAAAAAATGGTGATGATGAAGCTTCCAAAATCCAATTTCATTCAGGATGCGGAGAAAGTCAAATCCTCAGTCACTTCTGCTACATTTTGTTTGTTTATTGATTATTTGTGTGCTACCCATCTTGTCTAGTGGCAACTCAGGGCCACTTACAAATATTAAAAAACCAGTAATCGTTAAAATGACAAAGTCACCCTGTGGCGAGATGGGCGGCCAACAAATTTAATAAATAACAAACAAATAAAAGAATAAATAAGAATAATTTTAGGCTTGTCACTTCAAGAGGCTCACAAATTGCATGAATAACTAGGTTAAAGGTTAGAGGGCTATTATTTTATCTTGACTCTTCAGTGTTCTGGAGTCCTTAAAGAGGATTTTTGTGATTATGGGTCACTTCCCTACCTGAGCTGAAGGGAGTATTTCTGTTTCCTCAGAAAAAGGAGACATTTCAACAAGGTCCAGTGGTGATGGACCATATCCTGTAAGGGAGACAAATAAATGGGAAGAAGTGAATTTTGGAAGACTATTGTTAACAATTTGCGGGATGACACTCTGTATAAAAACCTGTTCACATTCAAGGTAATCCTAGGAACCCACAACCCAGGTTCTGAAGATAGGAGAAGCTTCCAATCACTGGGCACAAAGACAGACTCCATCCTTACCTGCTAAGATCTCAAGAATGTCATTTTCCTGGGAGATTCCCTTGAAAAGCTTCCCCTAGAAGGAGACTGAGGAATCCATCCTCATGTTGGCACATTGTGGATCCACCTTGATAGAGCTCCCCTATAGATAGGATAGGATAGGATAGGATAGGATAGAAATAGAATAGAATAGAATTCTTTATTGGCCAAGTGTGATTGGACAGACAAGGAATTTGTCTTTGGTGCATGTGCTCTCAGTGTACATAAAAAGACAAGATACATTCATCAAGAATCATAAGGCATGAATTGTCTTAAATGTACATCAAGAAAAAAAAGGAATTTGTTCTAAACCGTGAATGCTAGTAAGCAGCCCTATCTTTTATTCTTTTCAAACAGAAAAAGAGGGAGAGGGGATTATCCCTAAAGCTAGAAGCAGCATATCTGATGCGTTCAATTTCTCTTCACTGCCTGATTTTTATTGCCCAAAGAAAGGCAAACCTGCATCGTGGTTAGAAACATAATCTAGTGACACAGATAACATTCAGCAAAAGAAAAACATTAATGATTATTTTGGATGAGAAGAAGGAGAATCAAAGTTACAGCCTGTCTCAAGAAATCTCACTGGCTGAGGTAAATTTTTATTTTAAAACATACTTGTCTAAGATTGTGTGAATAATAAATACAGTGCAATCAGTTAAAAGGATGAGGATTCATTTTTGTAGCATATTTCAAGGAAAAATGGTTTGTACCATGCTTCAGGAAACAACGCTTCCTGAAAGTTCAGACATATTCAGCACATATATACGTAGCCTTTATTTAGCGAGTACCATGGACAGTGACCATTTGCAATAACAACGGTGTTAAAAAAAGTAGCATTGTGGTTTGCTTCCCATTTGAGACTGTTGTGGAATGCAGGGATTGTCTTGGATTCACAGCTTGTAGGTGGAAGCTGTAGACAACAAGGCCTCTGCACAGATTCATGATGTGTACCATTAATAGGTTTTTTTTTGGACTGGGAGGCCCTTCTGACACTTTTTCATGTTTTAGTCACCTCCTAAGTGGATTACTGAAATAATTTGTACATGGGGTTGTTTTTAAAAAATTAAAGAGAATTTTTAAAATAAAAATGTCAAATCAATGCGTGAACAGTGTGGCATCTGGGCACCATGCATTCCAATACAAATAAAACTGGAAGTTCCAGGCATGGGGATCCTGAAAACCAGAGACATGTTTACATGGCTCTACTAGTGAAATGGATATACCATAATCATTCTCTCTATCTCTGCCTTTAAATATTTTACTTTTAATCTACTTTTTAAAATGTTATTTATATTTTTAATACTTTGTTTTATGTCTGTACTGTTCTTTATTTATTGTACACCAGCCAGAGTCATTTCTTGTTAGATAGGTGACAGTATAAATTTCATTAATAAATAAATAAAATTGGAGTGGGTGTACTCTGGATCCCTTTGATTAATCAGTGTCATCTGGTGGGACCCTGTCAGTGTGTCTTCTCTGCCACAACACCTATCCTCTAGTACAGCATTCCCCCAGACATTCTATAGCTCCAACCCTGATAATGTTGAGGAAGACCTTGAAAACCTACCGGTAGTTATTTCGCCTAGCCATGTTTAGTCCCTATAGAATTTTGTTTGTGGGTGTATTTTTTGAGATACACATGGATTTTTTCCCTTCCTTACTGTTGTATTGACTTTTAGCGTAGTAAGTCTCCCAGGGCCTTATAGAGTTAGGTGGTCCTTTAAACTACATAGATAAACAAATTCTATCTTAAACTTGAAATAGTACTTACTGATCTTCCGGTTTTTATTTCCAGGTGTTGAAGGAGGACATTTATGCTCCACTTTTGAGACCATCCCCTTAGAAGAAAGCTATTAATTGGAAGAAAAGTTACTAATGTAGAAATAGTGAGAATAATATCTTTAAAAAGCCTCAAGAATGAGAAAAAGGACAATTCAACCATAACTGGAAACCATAATTTTAATTATATCAATTAATTACTGATATTGTAAGTCTTGGGTTCAGTAACTCCATTTCCATCCCCTTTCCTACATCAAGAGAAGTAATTTTAAAAATCTTCCAGCTTTAAAATGATCAAGCTGAAGAATCTCTGGCTTAAATTAACAAATTAATCTTGAAAATTCTGGTTTGATCCTAGTTCAAAATCACACTCCCAAAATTTGGTTGCTAAAGGAATCAAGAGATACTTGCTTTCATTGTAGGATTGTCCTTTTTTTTTATTAGGCAACATTCATGCCATCCATAAAATAAACAGTTTCAAACTCTATTTAAAAAATGGACAAACATTGGCAAAACTTGACAGAAGCCATCAAAATTCTATTGATCAAAATGCTTTATGCAAAGAACACAGAGAGAAGGGGGGGGGGAGAGCCTGGATTTTTATGTGATATTTGTCCCATATCTTTGCTACATTTCTAAGGATCGCATCAGTTTCAACTTTAAATCCCTACTTATTTATTTTCCTTTTCACGTGGGAGAGAATATCTGGCAGTTCAAAGCCTGACCTCTGAACATCAGAATCTGTCACGTGGCCCTCTGCTAGCTCTTTGACTGCTCTTAAATAGCACCAATTAGGTCCTCCAAAGGCTGAAGCAAAAACAATTGATGGAATGTATCTTTCGGTTGCTCAGCCATTTCTTCTACATTACCTCTATAATTTTCTACTGGGTAGAAATAAACCTTGTCTTTACCATCAAGATTCCTATAAAGTGACCTCAAGGCCCACAATTTGCAACATATTTTCTTGACACAAGAATAATTTTAAGGGTGAAGATAAATATCTTACCTTAAACAGAATGTATAGGATGTATAACAGGATCCCAAATCCATATATTGGGATGACCTGTCCCACAAGACCTCTCCCAGTACCACTGCCTCCGCCTCCTCCGCCGCCTCCACCCTTGGCTTTGGCAATAGCCTCAGCAAGGTGAGATCTTGGAAACTGGGAAGCAGGTGACCTGACTTCTGGAGACATCTGGGCGTGTGCTGTTGGAGGAAAGTAGCTACTGCTTTTCCCTGAAAAAAAATTCAAATCATAAAGAAAATAAACTTAGCAGTTTATAAGTTAAGCAGTGGTTAGAATGCAGTATTGCAGGCTGACTCTGCTCACTGCCAGGAGTTTGATCCTCACTAGAGGTGGGTTCCTACCAGTTCGGACCGGTTCTATAAAGTAGGTAGTAAGCCACTGGTGTGATGTCATAGAACTGGTTCTGGTCTGTGGACGCCACCATCTTTTCTTTTCTTTACTTGAAAAAAATGTGTTTTTTAATTTTTTTCAGGTTTTTTCCTTTTTGCGCATGCGCAGAAGCAGAGTTTACGGCACTGTGCATGCGTCACCATCTTGTTTTTGGCTTTTTTTGAATTTTTTTGTACTGCGCATGCACGCACATGCAAAGTGCATGTATGCCCATGGGGCACGGGAGGCAGCGAAGTGGCGGAGAGGTAAGTTAGAACCCACCCCTGATCCTCACACAGGCTCAAGGTTGACTCAGCCTTTCATCCTTCCGAGGTCAGTAAAATGAGGACCCAGATTGTTGAGGGCAATATGCTGACTCTGTAAAACGCTTAGGGCTGTAAACACCATGAAGTGGTATATGTCTAAATGCTATTGTTAAGTGCTATTAATTAAAGCAAATAGTCCTGTTGATCCATCTATCATAGGACACTGTTTTTATTTAGAATCTACTCAATAGATGAAATGCAAATGTTAATATGTCTGGTTACATTCTGTAAGCTAAACGGACCCATTGAATAAAGCTCTCAAAATAGTCTTTCCAAATGATGATGTCTCCATGAATTGGTAGCATATATTTTGAACTGGCAGTAGATAGTTTAATATATCTGGGAATGTTTAAAATTGCAGTAATCAGCTATAATACTGATAGCTTGTTTAAAACAAAATGTTTGCAATTTACATGAAATACTGTTGGTAGAAAAAAATTGTATTGAGCTAACATTTATAACCAAAGAAAAGCTACATGAGCATCCACAGGTGTAGAAGTATTTTTGCTTCTTCCCCTTATTCATGAAGATGAAAGCTCTCAAATCAACAATTACCAAACCAATCAAACTCAGTTAGTTTTGCAATTTACAGATAGCCCTTGACTTATGATTGTAATTGAACTCAGAATTTATGGTTGTAAGTGGTCGCAAGTCAAGACTTCCTAAGCAAGTCACTCCATGACCACAATTTTAGGAGCTTTTTTGTGGTTTCCATAAAGTGACCGTAGTGGTCATTAAACAAATCTGTTTTCTTCAATAATTGTTTTTTGTCAGAAACCAGAAGTAAATATCAGAAACCAGCCAAAAAAAAAAAAAAAGCAAACAGTCAGTCATGTGACCTTGGCATGCTGCAAACCACCATAAATGCATGCTGGTTTCCAAGCACTCAAATGTGATCATGTGGCCTATGAAGATTAGAACTGGTTGTAAATAGCTGGGGGGGGGGCCTTGTAAATTCAATCTGTCACTAAGTGACCAGTTGCTAAGTCAGGATATGTATATACATTTTAAAATATGAATCAAATTACCCAGAACTTGTCAAAGCATGCATCAAAATTACATTTTAGGAAATGTTCTGGTTTCCCAGGTTATTGTGAAACTTTTTATCTACCATTAA
Organism: Pseudoxenodon macrops; assembly: GCA_032467955.1. NCBI lineage: Eukaryota > Metazoa > Chordata > Lepidosauria > Squamata > Pseudoxenodontidae > Pseudoxenodon > Pseudoxenodon macrops. Next base: position 14,071 of record JANHFT010006587.1, on the reverse strand, counting down.
GTGACACTGGAGAAACTTGAGAATAACTTGTCAATGACCCTCAATGTTTTTAAGGCTTGCAAAGTTGGACCATTTCAGCATTTTTGTTTGTTTATTTTTGTGTCAGTACTTTCGTTTGCAAGATTTCAGGAGCAGTTTGCTATTGCCTTCTTCCTAGGGCTGAGAGAGTATGGCCAGCTGAATTTGTGGCTAAGGGAAAAATAGAATGCATGGTCTCGTTTCTAGCCTGGAGTCTGAACCATTATACCACATTATTTCCAGTTTATGTTGAAATCTGTATGCATTGCAGAATGTGCTCTGAAACGTTTGATATTGACTACTATAGAGTACTATAGGAGTCCTTAGTTTAATTTGGCACTTACCCTTCAAATTTATAGCTATTTAGAACAAAGCAGGCATTAAATGATAAAAACTGCAGTCAGGTCATCACATAGTTGAAGTGATTTTTGTCCATAAATTTCCCCTCACCCTAATCAATCATGTTTTTCAGTATGATTTCCATTAGAGAAATAAAAGCTATTGAGACAAGACAGGGTCAGTTTTCCATATTAACAGAATATCAAAGTTGGAAGGGACCTTAGAGGTCTTCTAACCCAACTCTCTGCTCAAGCAGGAGACCCTACACCATTCCAGACAAATGGCTATCAAATCTCTTAAGAACTTCTAGTAATGGAGCATCTACAGTATGACTTCTGGAGGCAAGCCATTCCACTGATTAATTGTTCTGTCAGGAAATTTCTCCTTAGTTCTAGGTTATATCGCTGCTTGGTAAGTTTCCATCTGTTTCTTCTTATTTTGCCCTCTGGTGCTTTGGAGAATAGGTTGACACCCCTCCCCTTCTCTGTGACAGCCCCATAAATATTGGAATAATCATGTCACTGCTAGTCCTTCTGTTTGTTAGACTAGACATACCCAGTTCCTGCAAACATTCATCATGTTTTGGCCTCTAGACTCGTAATCATCTTTGTTGGCTCTTCTCTGCACCCTTTCTAGAGCCTGAACATCTTGTTTGTATCGTGGTGACCAAAACTGGATGCAGTATTCCAAGTATGTCTGTCTTACTAAGGCATTATAGAGTGGTATTTACACTTCACATGATCTTGATACTATCCCTCTGTTGATGCAGCCTAAGAATGGATTAGTTTTTTTGGTAGCTGCAGCACATCACTGGCTCATATTTAAGTGATTATTCACTAGGTCTCTCTCACAGTTACTTCTGTTGGTATGCTGTTTAAAGATATTTCCAAATGTGTAAAAGAATGTCCTTTAAAAAAACATCTTTTAAATACTGTATAAAACCAATGAAAGATTGGTAAGCACTGTAAGTTAAGAATTCTGGAGAAAGTTAGTAATTAATCTCCAATGATCTTGTTGCACATCATTAATGCAGTGCATTTGATGGGAAGTTCCAGCCAAACAAATAGGTTTCCTCCTTTACAAAACTATAATTCTACTGACACTGACATATTCAAAGCATAAATAACTATATCTTCAGCAAATTGTTGATTGAATTGAGTTTTCTTCAAATGTTCTGATTGTGGTTCTCTCTTTTAACCTTTATATTTTGTAGCCATGCTTTATTATCAGTAGTTAAAAATGTATACTATAATAACTAAAATCAACTCAAGGAGAATGCATACACATTTTATAACCGTCTGCCTATTCAAATATTCAGACCTTGACTTTCTTTAGTTTTGGAAAAGCATTACAAGTAATCTCACATCAAAATTGGTGCCATTCAAACATAGAACAAGGGATATATCTTATAATATATTCAGTGTTAAGGCTTCCAAATTAAATAAAAAATGTAAGGGTGAACTTGTTTAAATAATGGCTTATGCAAATGCAATTGAAGCAAACATTACTGAATTTCTGTTGCCATGAAAACATTTACTGCTTCCATTTTGGTAGTAAAAGTGTGACTCTAAAAGATGACATGAGGAAGTAATGATTATGATGGTGACATCTAACATTCAAAGGGTGCAGATAAGCTCTATTAAAATACAAATAATGATTTTCCCTGCACATGTACATTTTAAATGATTTGGGCAGCAACAGTAAACACACTTTAGACTAATGGCAGTGATGCATGTCGAGTAGAAAGACGGATAGTTCAAGAGGGTTGGGGAAAACAATAAGTAGCAGAACACATTGTGGGTCATTTGAACAATATTTATATTTATTTATATTTAATATAAAACATTCAAAATATTGTATAATCAACAAATAATAATGGACATGAGAACATAAAATGTATGAAAATAACTGATCATTACAAAAAGCTAGGAAACAAATGCAATGAAAGATAAAACAAGTGCTTATGAATGAATGAAATAATTCAAAGAAACAAAATAAAACAAAATGCATTTTTTCTTAGAAATATATATTGAATTTATTGCTATTTTAATGCCTTTTAGGATCACAAACACTGAGAAAAAATACTGTAAATGCAACTGTATGGAATTAGTATATTAGCATGAACTGCTTTGTTCACACTACCTATAATGTTGGTTTACATAAGATTTTGAATGTAGAACAGGCACAAAGGATGCAGGGCAATGTTCTAAAATAATAACGTTTTAGTTCTACAGCCCAAAGACCTACAGCAATTCACAGATCAAACTGGTAATTTTATTTACGGGTAGATTTGACTAAAACTCAACCGTACCAATTAGAGCGACACTGTTTCAAACAATGATGAAGACAGCCAGTGAAAAGGTGAACTTTTCAGCTCACTCCTCCCTTAACATCCTTATACTGGTCTAAAAACTTGTAGGCACCTTTGGTAAAAATAATTGGCAGACTTTAATAACTTTGTGAAAATGAGTAAAACTAAAATATTACCTGTGAGAATCATGGTTTGTTCATTTCTTAGTCCGTTTTGACAAGAATCCACAAATTAACCACAGAAACTTTCAAATGTACTACCCACTGTAATATTTGAGCTTGCTGCCCCCAAAGACAACACATCTTCCAAAATACAGCTGTAAAGTTAGGAAAGGCAACAGCAGCTTTCTACCCCCAACCCAAACATGATATGTTGAGGCTGCAACTTCCAGGTTTCCCAGGCAATCTAAGGCGCAGTTCCAGGAACTAAAAGCCAATCTGAAGGTTTTGAAAAGGGGTGTGATAAGAGTAGCTGAGGTATATATAAGTGAGAATATTTGTAGGTCAGGGTTGACATGAGAAGTCCTTGGTGCTCTCTGAGCTCACTTGTTTCCTTGCAGACCTTTTATTTATCCAAACTAGGTAACACCATCAGTGCTTGTGATGCTTTAGTCTAGTAATGAAATGTCTGCAAGAAAACAAGCAAGCCCAGAGATCACCAAGGATCCCTCATGAGGGATACTGTATATATAGGTGGCTTTGCAAAAGGGCTTATAGGGAGGGATATGTACAGTTGTGCCCAGAGATACAACCACATCTGCTATTCTTTCTTACCTCGCCCTTTCTCAGGATTTATTAAAGATACGATTCAACATTAAAACATTTTCATTATTAATTATTGTTAATTATTATCAATAATTTTTACTATTATTATTATTATTATTCATCGCAGAGTCAGCCAGATGTTCAGAGTTGGTATTTTTGTCTACCTATCGAGTTCTTAGCAAGGATCTGGGATAGGCAAATCTGCATTATTATTATTATTAATTATTATTATTAAATATAAAACGGGATCCACTGTCGTCTTTGTCCTTCCTGGACGCCTAACCTCCGCAGCATAAGGAGAGAGCGACCGTCTTCTGTGCAGCTTCCGCAACTCCTTAGGAAAAGATCGAGAGGAGCCGCTCGGGGGCCCCCTGGAAGCTGCCTCTTACCCTCGAGCGTGGCAGTGGACGGGGCGACCGTGGAGGGGTCCGGTTGCCTCCAACCCCGCGAACGGAGAAACTTCGGCAGGAGCAGCGATACGCATAACACTAAGCAGGAAGCCAGAGCCACTTTCCGGAACGTGGAATACGCCATGGCAACAACCTCGCAACCGCCACAACCGGAAACAGGATCGACCCGGCCTATTTCCCACCCCCCCTAGCGTCACATCCGCTCCCTTTTCTCTACTAAGCAACGGCGTTAACCATAAAGTTTCAGGGTCGTGAGAGAAGAGCGGCAAAGCGTGCCTTTACTGCGCTTGCGTAGGAGCACTGGCCATGCGCGCGGGCTGCTTCAGAAGACACGGCGAGGCTTTCAGTAGTCCACACGGTGCCTGCCAATAGAAAAACTGCGACTGACTCGAAGAGGCGGGGATATTAAGCCAATTGCTCGGCTGTGATTGGGCCGCCGTTGTAGCGGCAGCACTTGAAGAAGACGACTCCGGGTCTCTAGACTCTACGGTCAAAGCGGTTGAGACTCTTCAAAGGTTGCTCTTGTCCGATTGATGGGTGCACCGCCTGTTGTGGCCAATTGGTGGCAGCACCTACCACTTCCTCTGCCTGGAGCTGAACCCATGCAGATAACCCAGTCGCTCTGACGTCTAAGCCCGAATTCATCCTGTATTTAGTGATGGTGGTTAATTGGTGCCAACTTGGTTTCTTCTTTTCATTCTGTGCTATATCTGATCGGGGTGAAAGCAGAGCCCAGCGTGAGAAGTCAACGGATCAAGCAATTTGTTAAAAACGAGCAGCCCCTTCCTCTTGCGGCTTTCTGTGCGTGTTTGCACGGGTATATTAGCTGCCTGAGATAATTCACTTCTGTACCCTTTGTTTACTTTTTGTGACTCATTCTCATTCTTGTGGGAGACACAAACTGCTTGTATAGGTTGGGTTTGCACTTACACGAGACCTGCGGTTGGCTGGCTGGCTTGTGACTTAGTGTGTCATGGGAACACAGCCTCTTTATCTATGGCTGACCTATCAGTTTCCATGCTGTTATTCAAAAACCAAATAGCCAGAAAAGAGTTCAAAAGGGAAGGAAAATAGGTGGTATAGATATTGGCTGGTATCTTCCAGTGATACCCAAATCAAAAACCTGGTTCTTGAATGAACGAATCTTCCGCTTTTGCTTAGTTGATCCACAAACTAGCCAAATAACCTGGGTTTACATAATCTGGGTTTACATATGAAGCCACACATAGACAAGCCAGTGCTGCTGCGTGCAACTTACCTGTTTACTAACACAATCTGTTCCTGTGGACTGTAGGAGAAAGATATGGAAATCTTGTGATGCTGTGCCATCTAGAATAGAATGGAATAACAGAGTTGGAAGGGACCATGGATGTCTTCTAGTTCAACCCCCTGCTTAGGCAGGAAACCCAATACCAGTGACGACTAATTTTTTTGGCACTGAGTGCCAAAACTGGAGTGCGCACTGGACCAGGAAGAGAGCAGCTGTCTGGTACCCATGCGCGCAATGGAACTCGTAAGAGCAGCTGGTGACAGCACGCATGCCCACAGAGAGGGCTCTGCATGCCACCTCTGGCACGCATGCCATAGGTTCGCCATCACGGCTCTATACCATTTCAGACAAATGGTTATCTAATCTCTTCTTAAAAGCTTCCAGTATTGGAGCATTTACAACTTCTGAAGGCAAGTTGTTCCACTGTTTAACAGAAAGACTCTGTCCCTCCCAGCGATTTAACAATGTTTTATGGCCTCTGTCTTCATCTCCTCACCTCTGTTTTTTGGCTGTATCTGGTGTCTGAATATAATTCAGTAAAATGGGATGCACAATCCAATGTCCTTTCTTGCACTCGGAATGATTTATCTAGTTCTCATTTGCTAAACTATATTTGTAGTAGTTGTGGCCATTTACTTTGCAGGATCCTGTTTTATCCTGATTTAAAAGCAAGGGTGAATGATAATTCCATATAAGATTATAGTCTTGAGACCAAACTAGACTTGAGGGTAATTCTATGAGGAAAAGCTGTAAGTGCTTCCGAATGAAAAAGATTGCTTCTATTTGATCCTCTTAATACATTTTTCATGAGAAGAAATAAAGTTGAAAGAAGTTGATTCTTCTGAAAATTTCATGATTGTAAGGCTTTTACCTAATACGACTTTGCATTTAAGTTGTTGCTGTTTTTTTTAAAGAATAAAAAAATCTAATGAGTTCTGAAGTAACTTTTCTTGTTCTCCTTTTTCTTGTTCTCCTTTTCTCACCTCTTAGTATGTCAGGAAGATGGTTACCTTAGTGTTGATAGAACTTTCCATCATACTGTCAATAGCAGTTGGATTGAAAGATTGATTAAAAAGGAAAGTTTTGCTTTTCTTTAGTGCCATCCTGTACAGAAATATGACAGCTTGTGGGAAGTGATGGAACATGAGCACAGGTATAAAAGACTGAAATGAGAAGGTGGGGGCAATGTGGCTGTTCCTATCCTTCCTTCTACATCTTGATGATCAGTGCTGTGTTTCTTCTATAGTAAAATTGGATCTGCTCTTTAGAGTTTTTTTTTTAACTTGGAATAGTTACTTAATTATTTTTCATGTTTTGATTTGGTGTAAGTAAGTTTGTTGGGCACAAATAATAAATTTTGAGCATGGTTTGGCAAAGGACTTTTAGCTCTGATTCTGAGGATCAAAATAGGAAGAGACTCCACTAAGTGTAATTACTAAGAAGACTACATGGTTGTGTCTACACAATCATCAGGTGTTCTCAAGTGAAAAGGGTTAATTGGTGCATAAATCAGGATATTCTTGTTAAGTAGGTACAACCTTTATATGTTATTGAGCAGATTCAAAACGAATTGGCTCCAGTTCTGAAAAGATCTGTTTTGAACAATTGGCTCCAGTTCTGAAAAGATATGCAACATCGTGTAACAAGATTGTAAATGTCATGTTCCATTGATCTGCATTTCTATGGCAAATCCCTACAAATTTTGTATACATATATTTCTTTGGTAACCCTTGCCCTAGAAATGAATCTGCTGTGCTATTTAAGTCCAATATTACTTTTTAGTGGCTACATCTTGTCCCTAAATCTTTAGTATTAGTCTCTATTTATTATATTGTTGCCTCTGCTGTTTATACACTGAATAGGGAGGGTTGAAAAAGCTATATTTTCACGTAAATTCCAAGTGTCTGTGATGTAGTCAGCAGTACTATTTCTGCATGTGATTTGACATCTTGCTATTCCTCCTAAAAATGTCTCTGCTGCTTTTTCCTTTTCTCAGATGCAAGCTGCATTGCCATTTGAAGAAAGATAACTGTTCTATTATGGGAAACCCTTGGTGGCCCTCAGAATGTTGATGAAACAAATTTCACTAGGCTTCGGCAAATGTTGGAAGATGCTGGTAGTTGTAGTTTCAGGTTCCAAACACATTTCTAACAGAAGTCAAATACTCTAGTGGTCAATGTAAGTATGTATTTCCTTCATTGTATATACAGCAAGATTGTATATTCACTCACCTTAGGCTTGAGCAGTTATATACTCAAGGTGAATTGTATATCCTTGAAGAAGCTGTATAAATGTCAAGGCTTCTTTCAGCATAATGCATAAGATTAATAATTTCTTCAGTCCTCCAGAGACAACATCAGTATCCTGGCCTAGTGACAGTGGTACTAGTACTGGTAATGCTTAACAGACAGTAACCACTTGGAATGGCCATGACATTCCTCTCAGTTCTTAGCAAGAACAGATTCCTGTTCTTTGTCATCCCTAAAGAGCAGGTTGCTTTGAAGTAATGTCCAAGTTCTATGCTGCATCTTGTGTCCTCTAAGGCAAAATTTGTTTACATGGTCACTGAATAAAAAAGATACCTGTGTTTGGATTCTTGGGTCATTTTGGATGCAAAAATTAAAAATAGGCAGCACCAATTAATTAAACAAACCAATATAAAATGCCCAGGCTTAAATTGTACTTTGCATATCCATAATCTCTGTGCTACATTTTATGTATACTTTACCCTTGGGTAAAAAGTGTAAGCATATAAATGCTTTCTCACATAATCTTACTAAAGCACATTCCTGCCCATAAATATTCATACTACTGCCAAAACATTTACAAGCTTTCCCCAAAGGTGAAATATGTGTAATGTACTTTGCCTTCTGGGTATAAATATTATCCAATACATTTTGGTTAATATGAATACACTAATTATTCTTGCAACCCTTTTGAAAAGGGTCATCCTCATGATGTGCTTTAAAAAAAAATGTAATTACAGTAATTGGATACTTAATCTAATTAAAACTGGCTTTATCTTTAATGGGTATTTTTCTAAAGACACGAATGACAATTGACTTTTTGATAATCACTGTTTTTCTTTCTGCTGTAGGATGCATTTAAAATATACTGGAAATCACAGAATGCCGCCTTCATACCATCTGCCAATGGAGCCAGGCAAAATTACATTTTTATACACTTTAGGCAAAACATTTATGTTAATTATGAAATAGGGATATTCTTATATTTAATGATACTGTTGATTATCAGCGAGACACTGTTACAGTTGATTAAAGGGACCTGATAATGCTAACTTTAATGACTGGTGCTCTCTACATTTTGCGGAAGTATGAGGATACATCTAAATCTAAGTTCTCAACAATTTCAGAAAACATCAGTAGTTTGATTTTAACAGTAAGACAAGATGATGTTACCAGCAAAAAAAAAACTAGATTAAAATTTAATCTACATCAGGGGTGTCAAACTCGGAGCCCGTGGGCTGGATGTGTCACACACTGGCTATGCCCGCCTCTGGTTTAGCGAAGGAGAAAAAAAAGTCACGATACGTCACGTGACTACAACGTGACACCATGGGTTTGACACCCCTGATCTACACGGTACACAAAAAAATCCACAAAACTTAATGCCTTTTAGTTGGGAAAGTAATGAAGTACTAAGTGTTGCTGAACCAGTTGTGAGTGATTGTGGGATTTAAAAAGAGAACATGTGACCATGAAAAAGAAATTAGAGAATTCTTTGGAAATGATAGCTGTAACATTTCTTTGAAGCTACTTCTTACAAGGATTCCTGACATTGACTATCAAGCCATGTAATGCTGTATATCCACTGAGGAGAAAGAAGATGAGCTAAATAGACTACAGTTTAGTTTAAATAAAATACTTACTAAATGAATTTAGGTTCCAAACAATGATGTATTGTGTTATATTAGCTGACCGCTCAATGGCAGAATCTTTTAATGAAATGCCAAATCCTGAACATGGGATTGTGCACAGAAGCAGCACAAGATGGCAGCATCCATCTGGAAAAGCATCCAGGAACATTTCCCATAATGATTTCTGTTCTGTCACCATTTGCTACTGAAGCACTGGTATATTAGAGGAAGAGAGAGCAATTTTCATATATATATATATGAACAATAATCAGATAGAGGAATTTCAGTGAGATTATCAGATGTTTTCTTTGCAGCTCTGAAGTGTGCCTATTTCTCACAAATTCATTGAATGTGATAATTCTTTCAAATGGAAATGGTGAGAATGCTTATTCTACAAGCCATTTTTCTATCAACAATTATACATCTTCCAGGAGCATATTTCTGTCATACCTAATGCTCAACAATGCAGTCTATTTACAACACACTTGTAATTCCGTGGGGATCATCATCTTTCATTTGCATTGGGAAGAATTGACTAAAGCACTTCCAATATTGTATGCAAAACTTTTTGAAAGTCAGCTAAATGTCCCAGAAATTAATGAAGAATGTGGAACTTCATCAAGCATCAAATATGCTAAATATGCTGCTAAGTAAATTGCAACAAGTTGATGAGGGTGTTTCTATTATTCCATTTGCTTTCAAGAACTATGATTTTCCATACATATTCATGATAATGAGAGGAGTGACTGATCTCTCTGAAATACAGTATTTTTTTTAAAAAAAAAGAGAGATAGGACATCCATTTCTTGGAGTTTACTATTGTCTTTTCTTTGATGACATCGCCCTCCAGCTTAGTGTATCTGTTCTTCAGATAAAAAGGAAATGATTTTGCAATTCTGACTTCCTCTATGTTCACATGTATGCCATTCCATTCCATTTTATTTATTTACTTCTTTGTATGCTACTCAGCCCTGAAGTCTCTGGGGATTAAAGTCTTATGAAGAATTATAACTTAATCAAAGCTTTTTTTTCCCCCTTGACAATGTTATTCAGCTGGATTTTAGTGAATCACAAATGTGCTTTCTTCAGTAAATGGAATATTATGAGGAGCTAGGGGAAGAAGAAAAATCAGAAATTATGCTGCTGTCACTCTTTGTATGTTTGCTTCTTCAAAGTTGAGTTAGATGAAGCCATGAACTAGTTCATGTTGTGTTGATTGCTTGCAACTAAAAATGTTTTATGGTACCTTAAAGCTTAACAGATTTACACAACTGAAAGACCACAGCCTACTTCATCAGCCTACTTCATCAAATGCCAACCACAATAGATGGATCCATGCATTGTGCTAAGCCAGAACTGAACCACATTGCAGTCTTAAATTGCAATTATTTTATAAAATGTATACTGTATTCTCTTTCAGGACAACATTATACAAAATACAGGGGGGGGGGAAAGCAAGAAGGATATTTATTTTAGTCAGTGACCAGATGAAAAAGAAGTAAGAAAAAATAAACCAAAGAAATGAGTAAGTAAAAAAAGAAAAGGAAGTATAATTAAAACTGTAGCATTTTACACTCAAACTGTTTGCTGTCTCTCTTCATACCAAATCATTTTTGCTTGAACTATGCCCGTATACTGCTTTTGATTTTTGTGGGAATTAATCAACTTTATACAGCCACAGTTGTCTTCCCCTTCATCTCCATTCTTTATACAAGTCTTTTGCAATTTAATCCTCATTTATTCTCTATATATAGCCAAGCCACCTCAAGTACTTCTTTTATACTGGCCATTCAAGTCTGTATTCAATCCACATTCGTTCAAATACTTGTTCTTTTGTGTCCTTAGTAGACACCACATGTATTCCTAACATATGCAACTTCACCTTCCATATAATGAAAATGGTGGAAACCTATTCTTAAGACACAGACACTTTCATTTATCTGAATAAACATTCCTTGCAGGAGATCATGGTCTACTTCTGCCCATGTTTTCATATCTTTAAAATTCTCAACTTTCCAACTTTACTAAATATTCTACAAAGATACTCAAATTATTTTTCTTTGCTTTAGTTATTTCCCCTGTATGTATAACTTACAATCATTTATGCCATTTCCTCCTCATGGTGGCATGATGGCTTAGCAGTTAAGACAGTGGGCTTGTCGGCTGGAAAGGCGGCAGCCCAGGTTCGAGACCTGAGCTCCATTTGGCAGGATAAGTTCCCCTCCTCATCCTAGCTTTTGCCAATCTAGCAGATCAAAAGCAGGCAAATGTGAGTAGATAAATAGATACAATTCAGGAGTGGGTTCTGGTTCTTTTTGCTGCTAGTTTCCTCAGGGTTGTGCCTCGGGCGCGTGCATGTAGCGCGCATGTAGCGTGCAAACACGTGTGGCAGTCAAAAAATAGTTTCTGCGCATGCAGAAAATCCAAAATGAGGGCACCCACGGAGACACCGAAGGAACTGGCTATGTGACATCATCGCTGAGTAACTACCAGTTCTAAAGAACCGGTTAGAACCAGTAGGAACCCACCTCTGGTACAATTTTGGTGGGAAGGTAACAGTGCTCCATAACTTCATGCTGACCATATGAGTGTGGAAATGTCTTCTTCAGACAGTGCTGGCTTAATGGCCTTGAAATGGAGATGAGCATCGTCCCTATAGTTAGCAACAACTAGAGGATTAAAATCTGTAGGGATTCCTTTACCTTTTTTTTACTCCATCGCATACAATTTCCTTGCTCTACTAGCTCAGTTTTCAGATCCATATTCCTTGTTGCATAATGCACTCTGACATTCCCTGCAAATCAATCGGGTCCTCAGCCATCAATGCATCATAATCTGCATATAAGAGTATGCATACACCCATGTCCCCAACCAACACACCTCTAATATCACCACAAGCATTTCATATACATTAATCCATCAATAAAATGAACAGCTAAGAGGACATCATTTATTCTTATCTTACTCTCTGCTCAATGTTGACCTATTTACTAAGCATTCTATTTATTTTGAAGGATGATTTACTACCGTATACTACCATTATTGCATTGCAAGTTTCAAAAATACAAAAGATTACATAGAACACCATACCCCTTTTTCTAAAGCAACATACAAAGAAAAATGTTCACATTCATGTTTTCTTAATTGCTAGCCTGAAAAGCAAAAATCTGACTTTACAAACCCTCTGCCTGGCATAAAGTTGATCTACACATTCCAAATTGCAGCCACTTGTCCCTTTTTTTTTGGTATGGCACACAATAATAATTGGGACTAACACAATTTTTATGTCATAATCTTTCAGTTTCGATTTTCAGATCTTGATTCTGGTCTATCATACTAAATAGTTATGGTGTTATGTTGCATTCAGAACTCTGAAGAATAGGATAGAAGCTATTTTTCAGCCTGTTCATTCGTTCTAGTTGTATTGTAAGCCATTGCCAGGTTTTATCTTTCTTTATATTTTTAGATTTATATGTATCCCTTTGCCATATGAATGTATGAACTTATGTGTTAGCTATGTATTCATAGAAAAAAGCAGCATGTAAACACATACAGGTAATCCTCAGCTTACAACTATTTGTTTAGTGATTGTTCAAAGTCACGAAGGACTGGAAAAAGTGACTTACGATCAGTTTTCACACTTATGAGTCAGTGGTGAAATCTAATTTTTTTAACTCGGTTCTGTGGGCGTGGCTTGGTGGGTATGGCTTGGTGGGCGTGGCAGAGTAAGGATACTGCAAAATCCCCATTCCCACCCCACCCTGGGGCCAGCCAGAGGTGGTATTTGCTGGCTCTCTGAACTACTCAAAATGTCCACTACCAGTTCTCCAGAACCTGTCAGAACCTGCTGGATTTCACCCCGTTATGACTATGGCAGCACCTCCCATGGTCATGTGATCAAAATTAGGTCACGACAATTGGCATGTATTTATGAGAGTTGTGGTGTCCCCAGGGGTCTTTTCCCCCCTTCTGAAAAGTGAAATTAGTTTCACTTTTGTCACCTAGGACAAAGTTGGGACTGTTGTGCTAGGATCAGGGGCAATAGAGGCAAGTTAGGATCGACAATGGGGACAATTAATTTAGTGTTAAGTTTGTGTTGTACTGTCTGAAGGGTGGGTGGAGATCATTTAAACTCAATAGTGGAGAAAGGTCCTATGAATGTTACAATACCACGAATCTATAGGAAGCTTTTAGCTTTTTTTTTTTTTTGGGAAGAACAAGTAACACAGAGATAATTGAGAGCACTTTTTGCCATTGGACTTGCAGATTTTAGTTTGTGCGCTAATAGGGTCCTGGAAAAAACAGAAGTAGTCAGTTAATTAATCAGTTCATCAATCTTCTGCACTTAAAGATTGGAGGGTGCTGTGCTAGCAATTAAAGAAAAACAAGCAAGCAAACAAAAGCAATTAAAACTCAAGGTCAAAAGGCAGCCCAAGACTCTAATCACACACGTGTGCCAGAAGAGAGACAATCATCACGCTTTATTCCTGTTTCTGGATTAGTAGCCAATGCTTGTTTTTTGTTCAGAGTTTAGGTTTGCTCTTTGTATTACATAATGGCTGTGTTCACACCCAACATCAAAGCAATGCTCTTTTACAAGGTCATGGTTTGCTTGAACAAGTCACAAAGATCTGGGTGTACACACACACACACAATACACACACATACGGGTGTACATAAGCACACCATTGTGCCTATCATCCTTGTCTTAATGTTCCCTTTTATTTGTATTTATTTCATGTATTCAAATCATATTTATACCGTATTTTTTGGAGTATAACACACACCTTTCCCCCCTCCTAACAGGGTGGAAATGTTCGTGCGTCTTATACACAGAACACAGCCATTTTTGGCCTCCTGAAGCCCTGCCCCTGCATCCCATTTTTTGCAAAAACAGCCTTCCCTCAGCCCACAGAAGCACTCTGCAGGCTTCCCAAACCCTCTGAACGCCCTGTTTTTCACAAAAATGGGTGAAAATGGGCCCATTTTTGCAAAAAACAGGGTGCATAGAGGATTTGGGAGGCCTGCAGAGTGCTCCTGGGGCCAGGGAGGAGAAAAACTTTTTTTTCTTACATATTTGAA
>JANHFT010006586.1:30748-47485 GCA_032467955.1 Pseudoxenodon macrops | reverse complement strand
GGGGGTTGGACTAGAAGACCTCCAAGGTCCCTTCCAACTATTCTATTCTATTCTATTCTATTCTATTCTATTCTATTAATACTAAAGTTTTGCAAACCTAGCATAGCAGTTTGGTACTGGGAGGCAGGTTTACTATGAAAATATCCAAGTGAAGAATATTGTTAGCTTACTTATTACTTGGAACACTGCAGTTGGAATGGTTAGAGTTAGTGAGGTTACATCAGGTACTCCAACAATTTCCCATTACCAATAACATCAAATGCTATTAATAAATTGAGAATCGGCAGGGTAGCACCCCCATTTCCATCTCACTAAAGGCAATCATTAGTTCTATATCCAGTCTTACTACTAGAAATACATTTAAGTAATTGGCTCACCCAAATCTTAATTAATTATACCCCTCCTGAAACATATCCTTTCCCTTACAAAAACATTTCAGGAAACTGAATCATGAGCTGAAATAGAAGGCATCTTAATTGCCTGCAATTAATAAATACAATTCACACTTGGCACTGAAGCATGTAAAGAAATAATACTTCCAAATCAACATTCTCCAAACCAGCACCATCTGGATTATTGGATCCCAACTCATATAATTTCCAGTTAGCACAATTTGTACCATGTTGACTGAGAACTGCAGAAATTGTAAACCAACACACTTGGAGAGCAACAGATTGGAGTAGGCTGATCTAAATATAGATCACTGGTGGAATCTCTGAGGCAGGCCTTGGGTATGAATGGAGACCAGAGTAACATCCTTCCCTTCTTGTGAGGACTGGAAAATAAGCTCTGGACTTTGGGGTAAAGAATGTGTCACTGACCCAGTAGACTAGGAAGTGAAACTTATAACCCCATCATCTGTTCTCCTCATCCAAGACAGATTAGTCTAAATATGAAATCACATTTGAATTGGTCAGAGTTAAAACAGGAACTGCACTTTCAAAAATAATTTTTTAAAAATAATTTAATAAAGTTTCAAAAATAAAAAAGTTAAAATATAAAGTTACAACAAAAGGGGAAAAGTAGAGGAAGGGGATAACAGGGAAAGTTTAAAAAAATGACATTTAGAACACCATCAAAGATAATGTAGGAAAAACAACAGGAAGTAACATAGTTATTTCCAACTCTTTAATACGGCTTCAGTTATAAGATAAAATACATTCTTAATTTAGTTTAACAAGAAAGATATAAAACTAAAATATGAAACACACACACACACATATATAAACACACACACACCAAACAGTTAAATAATATATAATATAGTATTTAGTCTAAATGAAACATAACTATAAATGTATCAGAATAAGTCCACAAATACAAATACTATAATAAAATATCTATAATAAAAAAAATTCGCTACTTTAAATTAAAATAAATACATAAAAACCTAAAATAAATGTGTATCTATTAAACTCCAATAGGACAAAGCATTTCTATAATCAAAATATGTCTAATCAATCATCAAATCCTAAAGTCAAAA
The DNA here is from genome assembly GCA_032467955.1 of Pseudoxenodon macrops. Classification (NCBI taxonomy): domain Eukaryota; kingdom Metazoa; phylum Chordata; class Lepidosauria; order Squamata; family Pseudoxenodontidae; genus Pseudoxenodon; species Pseudoxenodon macrops. The sequence goes on along the minus strand of JANHFT010006586.1, from coordinate 46,002 downwards.
CTTCATTTTTATCTTCCTAAAGCTAAGTCCAAATGTGGTTTCCAAAGAAAAGCAGTCAATTCTTTATCTTTAATCAAAGCGATCAGTTTTGTCATCTCGGTCCGTTCCATTAATTCCATAATCCATTCTTCCCATGTGAGAATTCATATTTCCTTCCACCTCTGTGAATATAGAGCAGCAGTTATCATATATAGGTGAAACTCAAAAAATTAGAATATCGTGCAAAAGTTCATTTATTTCAGTGATGCTGAAACCTAAAATCATAAAACAGGATCAAACTTAAAGTAACCCCATTCAATAACAGTCTCTAGCACTTAAGAACCCTTCATATTTTAAAGATCTATATGTAGGTCTGTAGTAAATGAGAGGACAAGGATTTAAATCACACATTAGAAAATAGTAATCTCAAAGTAAGCTTTACACTAAGAGAATTCTTGGTAAGATGAAGACAAAATCCATAGTTGCTGCCTGTTTGTCTGGTCTGTTTTGTTTAAACTTATACTTAGATTATGCTTGAATTTACTAATTTGTAAATACAGTAACTATTTAACTTTGAGACTGATCTTCCTATACCACCACTTGTTTTTTGTTCATTGTTTTCCCTGCATGCAACTTTTCAGTGTCCTGAAGTATCTTAATACGGTCTTGAATCCACTTTTATATACAGATTGAGAGAAATTCAATTCATAGACCAGAACTTGCCAGATTCTTTGAACCCAAAATCTATCTAGGCATTCCAAAGAGGCTTGGATAAAAACAAGTCTATCCATCTTCCATCACTTTGTTTCCTGAATGAACTTATGACTCTACTATGGAGTAAAAGAAAATACCAGGAACTTCAAACTTCGCCACCAGAACATCCCAATTTACAGGCCCACTTTCACAATTCTCCCATTATAAGAGGATGGGGTTTCAATTTTTATATCTTCCTTCTTCCCATTTTTAACCTTTAAATGCTTCATTGTCACTATTTCTTGTTCCTTTTTTGCATCAGATATTTATCCTATGTTTATCCAGAACTTGCGTTTATTTATTTTTTGAAAGCTGCAGCAAAGTTGATAAATGTAGGAATTCTGCATTTTGGAAGTCACCAAAAATATTTTTTTACATAGGAGAAAAAATTTAGGAGAAGTTACAAAAGGAAAAATATGAATGAGAAGATGACTTGAAAAAGCTGAGTGTGTTTGATTAGTTCTATTGCTTGACTAGGCAGGAAGCTGATGACTCAGTGTGGAAAGCAGTGCAGATAGAATTGAGCTGGGATAATTTTTTGGCACAGTAGATGGATACCCATTCACTATGGACAAAAAAAGTACTCACTATGGGGGAAAAACAGGCATTCTCATTTCGTTCTGATGTTATTTATCCCAGATCCCAATGATGCAAGTATGTTTCTTGATGGTGATGCTTCTTTTCATAGGTACAAAAGAAAACAAATATCAATCCCAAAATTGTTGTCACAGGAAAGATAAAGTAGCAGCAACTAACACTTAAATGTGAATTGGCCATGTAGAATGGGTTGTATAAAATAGTACGTTTAACAAGATGATGGTATTTTGGTAGTGAGATGAACACAGCTAGAAAACAAGAAACACACCTGCACACATGCCTGCATGCAGAGAGAGAGAGAGGGAGAAAGAGAGGGAGGGAGGGAAGAGACAGAACCACAGGAAAGTGCCAGTAGGAAGAATGTTAAACAATACAGTAAACGATAAACTTCTCCAACAAAAGTAAGGAGGGAAACTACTTAATCTTACATTTAGTATGTTTTCACTTCCCAGAAACTAATAGTGACAACTTATATAACAAAGTAAATAACAGGATAATAAAATGACATTAAAACACTTAAAAGGTTTATTTATCTCTCTCTACTCCAGTGCAGCTGACTTTATTGCTTCTGGTTTGTTTGTTTCAATCCTGCCAATAATCAAAGCTGTCTAGGCTTTGTCTCAGCAGAAGAAATTGTCTGATTGATCTTGTCTGGGAGTAGAAACTAAGCAAAATTGGGGGCCACTAGAAAATTCCTGAACTATAGACTAACAATGGAAATAAAAAATAAACAAACAAAAACAGACATACACTTGTTAAGAAAACTGGTGGGATATCTTCACAGAGTCACCAGGGGTTGGATTTGTCTTAAGATGGCCTTTACTTTCATCTTTAATTTGCTTGAGAAAACTCTTCTAGAGTCAAGGGACAATTATTCCCTACAACTTTATAGCCCTTTCAATATTACCATTTATAGTACAGTGTAGGGCAGTCTGACATTTCATCCCAGAAAAACCTCTCATGCTAACGAAAGTGGTATTTCAGTTTTACTTCAAGTGTTGGTGTGTCCTCTACTACAGTGGGGGACGACGACGACATTTGGTTGAATGATTCATAGCTCTGTATTTTGATAACTGGTAGTTTACCTTTTTATGTTTTAACTGTATATGTAACTCTAAGCTGCCCAGAGTTACCCTATGGTAAGATGCATGGCCAATACATTTTATAAATAAATAAAATAGTTGCACATGCACCAAAGCAAATTCCTTGTGTGTCCAATCACACTTGGCCAATAAAGAATTCTATTCTATTCTATTCTATACGGCTAGTATCTGCCAGAAGAATTGGGCCTTCTTACTTATTTGATGGTTGTTAGACTGTTACACTGGGCATGAATGTGCTGGTATCCTTGTGAGAAGAACGAATGATGTTTAATGTTGTTATTTTAGAAAGCAGAAACTAAATTTCAATAACTTATAGCTGACGAGGGATTTATTACATTTTAATCCTGCTTTTCTCCAAGTAGACCAACAACAGGCAAGTGGAGATGTACAGTATTTAAAAGTGAGGAAAGAGATTCCCAAAGAGCAAACTTTAATTACTCTTACTGCAAAACCTCAAATGGAAATGTGTTGTTTCCGAGTTTCCCCTTGGTGTAGAATATCCAGTGGAACAAATGCTATATTCATGCACATAATTTTAAAGACATAGACCTAAGATGACACAGCCACATCACGCCTATCATGCTCAATGATCCATCCTAGTTCCATATATGTCTATGTGTCCTGTTGCAGTTAATTAATCATTGCGATGGGGGATTTTTGTTTGTTGTCACTGTATATGTTGAACATCTCACACAATTTCATTGCTCTTCTACTGGAGTTTCGGAGATGGGCGTTCTCTCATTCTTAATGGTAGTTTCTACTTTTATTTTTTCTTGCAGAGTTTACAAATTCTTAGTATGGGATACATTGTATGCTTTCCCTCATCTGGAAACCTGAATTTGGCTGTTTTAGGTTATTGAGAATAATTAGCCATCCCAGGAAAAAAAAAAGTAGCTTTCATGCTTGGCTTCTGTCCATTAACATAATTTAAATAGTCCTCTTGGGCCCACTAACTCTTTTTCATGACAACCCCACAATCTAATAAGGCATAATAATAAGGCCTGTATTCTTCATCAAAAGAGAAACTCTATTGACCCAAGGAGCAAAATCAGTTATTATCAAGCCTGATTATTATGTCAAACCAAGATCAAATACTAATACCTATTTTCCAAGCAGCTCAAGAACAGATCCAAGAATAGCTCTCTAAATATACAGGTCCTGGATTCCTGATACAAGATTAAATCTACTGTTTCCTTTAATTTTGCAAGGCCCTGTGGTGCTGGACAGATGCCATTCGATCTGTCAAGACAAGAACTATTTTGGGAAATTTTATGATGGAATAATATTTTTTGGATAAACAGACAGAAAGCTATTAAACAGGGACCTTCACCTCTCAGCTTCTGGTTCACCTCCCTCACCACAGAAAAAGCCACAGTGGCTGCACTGTCCACCTCAAATAATTCTCCTCACAACTCTAGTGGGGATAAAATAAACAGCTGCTTTTTTGCTCTCTTTTTATTAACAGTTCACACAAACAGACACACTAGGAAGAAAAAGTAGCTTTCTGTTCAAAGGACAGGACAAACCATTTACCTCAGGATTTAACCAGGGCCATCACCAGGGGTGTACCCACAATCACCTGACTGAAGCCCCACACCTTTTAAAATGTACCTTGCATTTCGATTAGTTTAAAAGAAAATTACAACCCTGCAGGGACAGAGAGGTGAATAGTATTGTATTTTGAAACAGCAGGTGTGATAGATAAAAGAGAGGCAACTGTGTGTACAACATATCAGTCTACAACAACATGAGGGCCTTTGCTTTTGCAACTGTTTGTATGACACAAGAAATTCTGTGTGTATTTTTCAAAAGTATTTAAGCAAGTTTTGTATGATCAAGAGAAGTCAGAAGGCAGCAAGAAGATGATCCTTCCCAACTCTATGAAACCCCAAGATTTCTTGTATATCATGGCATGCATATACCGGCACTAACGTGAATTTGTTGAAAATAGAAAATAGAATATTTTCTATTCTATTTTTGGCTATTCTTTTAAATTTATATTTTAAAATTAAGCTTATTGACATATTATTCTTTCTATTGACGCTGGATGCTTTACAGAGTTTTGTTCTGATAGCTCTCAGCCAGTGATGTCCGTGGTAAGTGTTAAGTGAATAAATGAACAAATGTCAAAGAAATGACCCAATTACTTGATGGCCCATTTTAAAAATATCTAAATTTATCTTTTAGTTTTCGCAAGCTAGATAGCACATTTCTATATTTAAGCATTATAACTTTACAAGTGCCATATTCCCACACATGCTGTTCCCTGTATACTAAAATTTTGGAAATATGAAGATGCTTTTCAAAAATGTAGTTTTGAAATGCAGTCAATTTTATCTTGACATTCATATATGGTAAGAAATAGAACCCTGCAAACTTCAAAAATGATTCAGAAGGATCAGATCTAGCACAGGGAGAATATCTTTCTGCTATTCATTGAAGCAGCCATATAAAACTGAAAAAAGGCGCCACTGCGGTAAAGCAGTGGTTTAAAACATGACTCTTAAAACATGTTTTAACTAAGAAAGAAACTTGGTTGCTTGAATGCACAACATTGTTTCCCTGTTAGTTTTGGCACTTAACATTTTGGGGACAGACCAAGTGGGGGAGTAATAATGCAATTTGGGAGGACTTATACACATATAGCTAGGCCCAAGCTATTCTATTTTTTCCTCCTCAGTTGGAGCATACCTTGAGGACTTAGATTTTAATTTTCAAAAATCTCAAAATGGTAAAAAACACTCACAACAGAGGATCTAGGAGCCATAAAAATGGCTCTAGCCTCCCCAGCTTTGAGTTCTTCAGATATTAATTCCTGCTATGCAGTGTATTATTCAAGGTGTATACAATCAACCACTGTAGTTGCTAAATGACATATTAAGAATTCTTCTTGTTGGCTAAAGATTGAGAGTTTTCTTTGCAGACTTTAACCTACTGTCAATCTTGCATTATTTATGATTTTGCAATTGATTTCTTTGGAAATAATGGATATAGCTTCTCAAACATTTTATTATAGGACCAGACAAAGAGAACAGATGTTTCTAAAGTACCCCCTCCTCAAACTTTCTTTAATATTGCACTGCAAGAAATACTTAAGACTCATGTAGATTTTTAAAAAGTGGCAGAATGGCAAGGTGAGCATAGCTGTATAATAAAAGGAACTGACTCTGGGAAGAATGGTAATAAAGAGGCTTGGACAGAGGTGAATGTTTATGCAATACTGTTCAATCTCTTTCTGGTTTCTGATGTTTTAATCACTCTTTACCCCCAATGCCTTAGTAGTTGTCAGTAAATCACTCTGAATAATTATAACTATCCAAGGGATCTGTGTCTTTACCTCAATGAGCAGCAGAAACCAGGTTTTAGAGGATATTAGGGGCCCTGACATCAGAAAACCGGGAGTTATGTAGTAATGGTGAGGAAATTTGCTCAAAACAAAAACAGTAGCCTTGGCTAATAAGTCTGCTTTGTATTAGTTGGAAGAGCAGGCTCCAGTCTTTACCAATTTCTCACCTGTCCAGACTGGTTGAAAGAGAAAATGTCTTTTTATTGAAGGTTGAAAAGAAAACCAAACCTCTCACTGCACTGTCCTGGGCAGCATTAACTATTTACTAATCTGCAGATAGCCTCAACAGGATGTTGTAGGAAATAAATACTGCATACAGTATTTATTTACAACAATAACAATAATATATATATATGCAACAATACATGATATAACACAATACAATACACAAGCAAACAACAGATATAAACTTAAGGTAAACCGCTCCAAACTTGATTGCAGAAAATGCAACAGAGCAACAGAATGGTCAATGGCTGGAATACGTTACCTGACTCTGTGGCTTCTTCCCCAAACCTCCAAAACTTTAACCTTAAACTATCTCCTGTTGACCTCACCCCTTTCCTAAGAGGTCTGTAGGGAGGGTGCATAAGCTACCATCCCTTCCTAATGTCCCTTTTTACTTGATGTGACTCTGTCTGTATAAATGTACATGCACTTATTAACCATTACTTGTCAAGTTTTTCCTAGTTGATTTTTGTGATTAAAAATAAACCTAATAACTGTTCCTATGACACTAAGTGATATCAAGCATATATGTTGGCCAATTTTGTGGCCAAACCAAGTTCTAGAGTTTGGTAAGCAACTGTCTTTCAGACTGGTCTGCTTTCCCGGTTGACCTTTAGTAACAGACTGCTATGAATGCCCTGAAAGATTCATACCCCTTAAATTCTTGTTATTGGTACAAAAGTTCTCTAGCAAAATAAAAGACAGTAATATCTCTCCTAAAGTGATCATATCTTTTAAATCCTATACTGTATATTTTCATACTCAGGATTTTGAAAGGGTACCTATTTCAGTCAACCTACCCATATTTTATCTACAAATGTTTTTCTCCAAATATTTATTCTTTCAGAAGTGCAGCAGAATTCAACTTTTAGTGGCAAATGCCCTTTGGAGATGGGGAGCTGGTACCAATCCTACTGTTTTTCTGCATCAGACAGAAATATTTCACCCATCCAAGCTTCTAAAACATGAGGCATTTAAAAAAATCAGTTTTTTAATCAGTTCCTTTTTATCTATGTTTTTGGCTCTATTTAGATTATTTAGATTTATTGGGTTCTATTTGGATTGTTAGTATTGTTGTTATTAGCTAGTTTGGTGTAATGGTTAAGGCACCAGACTATGACTTTTAGTCGCACCTTAGGAAAGAAGCCAGGAGGATGATCTTGAGCTAGGAAGCTCAATTGCAAACCACTTGCATAAATCTTGCCAAGAAAACTGCAGGGACTATTAACAGGTTGTCACCAGGAGTCAAGATTGACTTGAAAGTGCCAAGAAAAAAAAAGGGTACTATAAGTCATTTGAAATTAATTGTTAAGAGCACTGCTGAAAAAGTTAAAGTAAAATAATAATAAGTAATTCTTCATTCAGAAACTAATAAAGGAGACAAGCAACTTGGAACTAAGGAGAAATCTCCTCACAGTTAGAACAATTAATCAATGGAACAACTTGCCTCCAGAAGTTGTGGGTGCTCCAACACTGAAAGTTTCTAAGAAGATGTTGGATAACCATTTGTCGGTTCCTGCCTAAACAGGGTTGGACAAGAACTCCAAGATCCCTTCCAACTCTGTTGTTCTGTTATTAGTCTGTTACTTGTAGTCCTTCAATTTCTAAATTCTCCCAATAACTTTGATGATATCTAATTCATTGTATTTTCTTATGATTTAGCTGTTTCCTGAAAGAAATTTAACAATCAAAATAGTAAATAGCTCTATTTGGACTCATTTAAGTATTGTCCTAGTCTTTGATTTTTAATGAATTTTATCATCATTGATATACTCTCATACCTAATTCAGTAGGAAGGAATCTCAGCTTTGAGAACAGTAGTTTACAGCAAGAAAAGCAAAGATTTGGTGAAAATCGTCAGGATCAAAATCTTCAAATCTTTGAGCTACCACACTCTCTTCAAAAATCTTGTTGTACATTTGAACCCCAACATATTAAGTGCTTTTAAAAAGCTATCTACAATCGTTTACGCGATACTCAGTAAGTTGGTTTTCAAATGTACAGGACTTTTTATTATTTAAATAAAACTGTATTCAGTCAGCAGCCTTCTGGTGCTGATGCCATTCAAATGGGTTGAGCTACGTTTCCCATCCTCCCCAGCCGATGCAGATATAGTGGGTGGGGATAAAGGGAAATGCAATCCAATAGATCTCTGAACGTGGCTTGATTCTCAATTCCCAAGCAGCGGACAAAGCAGAGGGTTCAGGTGCCGCCGTCCAAACTGGCGAGTTGTTGTAGGACTCCTCACCGGCTTCCTCCTCTTTTTGGGGCTTCCTTTCTCCCAGACTTTTCTCCAAAAGTACATCGCGATACAAGTTCTAAATTTTGATAAACAATCTCACTTTTTAATATTCTTTGTTCCGGACTTTGTGAGAGGAGCGCGACGCCATTCACCTTCCCTCGAACTCTTGGGACCTAATCGGGCGGCCTCCTTTCTTGGCGCTGCTGCCTGTGGCAACAACAGAGGCCGCGCTCAGGTCCTCGGCAGATGCTGGGATCCCACCGCTCCGCGTTGTCTGCCCTCCCCCCCCACACACACACACGTGGGCACTTTCCTCCCGCCAGTTCTGCAAAGACCTTTTCTGGCAGCGAAAAAGTGGCGCCCTCGTACCGGCTCCCGGTTGAGAACCGGGAGGAGGAGAAGGGAGGCGATCCTTCTTTTTCTCTCTCTTGAGGTTGGCAGACCCAGCTCGGCTGTAGCAGAACATCCCAGCCACCGGCTCATAACGGCCCTTTCCCGCTTCCCGGCCTGCCTGCTTTTCCCCTCCCTGCCTCCTTCCGATTTCTCGGAAGAAATCCCGCCTGCTGGCTTGCTCCAACACTATTGTTGTGATGCTGTTTTCTTTTCGTCGCTATGGGCCGGGATTTCCAGCAGAGAAAGGCGAAGGGAGGGCGAGGAGTACGGGGGTGGGTGGGGGGTGGGTGTAAGGCAATGCCTCCGACGGCGATAGGGGAGGATCAGGGAACTCGAGAGGGACGAGAAGCCTCTTTACTTTGCAAAGAAGGGCAGAGCTGCTGGGGACGGAAGTGATGGACGCGTGGGTCGCACCTCTCCCTCCGTGCTGGGGTACGTGCCATTCCCGTCCCGATTCCTAGGTGTTTGGAAGAAGTCGGTGCCTATTGAAAATTATAATCTCACGAAGCCTCTTAAAAAGCAGGAGCCAAACTTGTCCGGCCATCGCAGTCCTAAAACAGATCAAAGCGACTTACAGGATTCTTCGTTAGAAGTTTACTCAGATTCAGAAGACATAATGGAAAAGGTTCTTCCTTTTACTGTAGGCCATTTTTCCTGTTTTCCAAGCGTGGTGGTACCTTCTTCCAACCAAAATAAATAAAATATACCAACCTTTTGCTGGATTCATTTCTCATTATCCCCATTATCATGCCCAATGCCAAATCAGCTGGAATTGTCCAGTTGAGGAAAGTCTTCAGTAATCGGATCCTAAGCTTTATGCCATAGTGCTTCGTGATATCACAGTATAGTTTCTGGTAATGAGTTCTTCCCTTCTGATTCAGTAAAACACTTTTAGCATACAGCAGATGTCTTAATTTTAAACAGTGCCAAAGTAAGACATAAAATAATTTCAGAGTGTAACGTACTATTATTTGTTCAGTTTACATGGGCACATATAAGGTAGCACTCAGACATCAGGAAACCATGCAGAAACAGCAGATTGCTTTCATTTCTATAAACTAGATTTAAACAGCCTTACCTTAATGGTGATACCTTTTTGTGTGTGTGGATGTTTGTTGCTGAAGACAATTGTTGCCCTATAGCTACAACCTTACCTTGCTTGTCAGATTTTCAGGAACTGGCTCATTTTGCAGAGTACTAGGCACAAAGATAATTATATATCCCAAGTAAGTCTACATGAAATGTAGCTGAATGTTTTAATCCTGGATAGATGACTGGTTTCGTATTATTCCAGAATGTAGAACATAAAATAATGGATTTTAGTCACAGGAAAGCAGATTTCATCTACAAATTCCTAGCAGTTTATAGTGCAGTTAGTTATACAGAGAGTAGACTCCTTTCGATTAGACTTTCCTTCATTGGATGAATTCAAGGGAAAGCTACACTGTCTGAAATGCTTTAATTTGGATTCCTACACTGAGAAGAGGAATGGACTCAGTGGCTCAATGGTTTCTTTTGACTCTGACTGTGACTAACTTTAGCTACATTGAAAAGCTAAGTATGAATATTACTGTCTTTTTATTAAGAAATGTTTTGCCACTTTCAAGATAATACAGCAGCAACAGTCTGGATTTTTAATATGCCCCTGACTGAATTTGGAACGGGTGGGCTGCTGGGGGTTTGCAGGGGTTTGGGAGAACCTCTAGCTAAGATTCTGTGCAGTTTGGAGAACCCCCAAATCCCACTCTTGGCTGTCCCCAACTGCCCCTCACCTCCCAGGAGTCCTCCCATGGCCCGTTTTGGATGAAGGCAAGTGCAGGGCACATGTGGAGGCTCGGGGAGGGCGAAAAACAGGCCTACCGGAAGTTTGGGAAGGGCCTCCAGAGCCGGGGGAGGCCATTTTTGCCTTCCAGGAGGCTCAAGGAAAGCCTCCGGAGCACGGGGAGGGCAAAAACACCTCCGGCCAACCAGCAACCAGGCAGAGAACCCCTTAATAAAAATTTTGAAGCCCACCCAATGTTTGGAAGCTAAGCAAATTTTGACATGATTAGTATTTGGATGAGAAATTATAGAGAATATTTGTGCTATAGGCATGGCAATCATTTTCAGCATTGTGCTATGAAAATTTCATGAATTTTTCCATGAAATCTCTATGAATTTAAATTAATGCAAAGGAGACTTTACCATCATTTATTTTGGATAATAATTATAAATAATTAAATAAAAAACCTCAGGATTAGAGGATTTTGTGTGTGTTTTTTTGTGTACCTGTTTTGTGTAGTGATTGAGGCATCAAGCTAGAAACCAAGAGTGTGTGTGTTCTAGCCCCACCTTGGGCAAGAGCCAGGTTGGGTGCTCTTGGGCCAGTTATTCTCACTCATCCTTGGGAAGAAGGCAATGGAAAACCATGTCAAAAAAACATTTCCAAGAAAATTTCAGGAAATCATCCAGGCAGTCATCAGGAGTTAAAATTTTATTTCAAAGGCATCCCCCCAAAAAAGGGGGGGGGAATCAGGAAAAAAACATTTATATACCAATAAGTAGTCCTTGTTTACCAATGGTAATTGGGACTGGGAACTCCATCACTAAATGACATGGTTGTAAAGCACAATACCACATGACCACGTTGACTTGCAATGGCAGTCCCAGTTGCTGTCATTAGGTGAAATCTGCTAAATTGCAGTGTCCCACAGTCATTCCTGCCAGCTTCTCCTTTAACTTTGCTTGTCAGAAGCTGGCAATAAAGGTTGTGAATGACTATCATCTGATTACAGAACATTGCAACATCATAATTGCAAACTGGTTGCCAAGTGCAGAACTGATCATGTGACTGTACTAATGCTGCAACAGCTGCAACTATGAGGTCTAGTCATAAGTACCTCTCATTCAGCATTGTCATACCTTTGAATCTTAAATGGATATAAGGGAGAACTAGCTGTAGTAATTTTCTAGAAGCAACATAGCTAAAGTAAAGTAATTAATTGGGTACATCCTAAGCAATCATTTTTTTGTTCTAGGCAACTGCAAAAAAGAATGGTAATACAAAACCATAATTAACCAATTAATTAATCAATTTCCTTCTGGTATAAATAAAATGAGACACAAAGCAATTGTCAAAATGGCAAAGCATAAAATATTTATTGATCTATCTCCAATATCCATTCACATTGTAATGTGTTACCTTGTGTGTATTTACCTGAAATCATTGAACAAAGCAATTCTGATAAATAGGATTAGATTTCTATGTGCAAACACATGCATTTGAAATATAAAACGGAACAAAAGTTGCAAGGCACCTGACAACTCTCAAACGCACATACATACACTCCGTGTTTTTATTAGCTGGGTTCATTTAGCTTCACAAAACAATATAAAAACTAAATTGCAAATTCATAATGAACATGAAGGCGACTTTACCATAATTCAAGCTGAAGATCACCATCCCCTTAAATCAGGAACAGCAGGCTGAAAGTGTATCACATGCACAATTCCTAATGGTAGAACACCTGCCAAGTATGGGTCCTTTTTAAACTTCCGTTTTTTTAAAAACTGAGGGCAAAGTGATCTACTCTTGTGTTGAAGATTGCTGTGTTCTGGTAGAATCAGAAATAAATCATGTTTATTTGATGTTAAATATTGGTAAAATATTTAATACTGTAGGAACTCCTTTGACCCAAACTTTACCAGGTTTAAAAATAAATTTAAATGATAGGATCTACAACAAATGTGAAAAAGCCTTATGAAGGAGTACCAGAATAGCCTTTAGAAACAAACATAGGAGGATCCTAAAACAAATTGGCCAAGTCTAAATCCTCTGGATTGGGTTGAAATTCCTAAGATTTCCAAAGGCATAATCTAAATGAACTTTTTTTTTTAAGTACAAAATGTAAACATATTAACACTTATGACTATTATGAAAGAATGATAACAGATATTTAAATTAACAGGAAAGATGAACTAGATAGAATGATTGTAAGTTTAGCTACTTTGAAAGAGCTAGTACACGTAACTGTAATCAATGGGATGGATGGTCTTAGAATAGACTAAAATGTCAATCACCCACCCAAACTATGACATTCTATTTTCAGCCACTAGTGTTTTTAACACTCTTTGCAAGGAAGCAATAAAGATAACGTGAGATGGGCAGCTATGTAAATTTGATAAATAAAATGAAGGCAAGGTCAGAGTTCTGTAGTGTGTAAATATTTGGCTTTTCCAGTGAAAAGAAAAAAAAATGGAAAAGCTGTGGTTTACTGCTGAGAGTCTAAAGGGTAATTGTGGATATAAATCTAATAAATAAGTCATTACGTAAGCAAGCAAGCCTCTGAGCAATAAGAAATGCTTCTCCCTAAGAACCTGGAAGACTTGTTAGTAGTAAGTTCGGTAGCTTGAAATGATACAACGAAGCTTTGTGGTTTTACATTTATACTTTATATTTGTTTGTGTATGTATATTTTTTCTGAGCCACATTAGTTGCTAAAAAATCTAATCTTCTCCCTCATTACTCTCAACCATTCAAACAAGATCCGTAGATCTTAATTTCTTTGTGGGCAAATGTAGCTCTTACTTTCACCAACAGAGATTATACAGGAGGACCTAAGAGGCTGACTCTCATACTCCTAACATTTTAGCTGAAAAGTAGGCTGTTCCTATACAGACACTACATTATTACCAATTTTGACCCACACACTTCTCAAATTTATATTTATCTCATAAAAAGTGACTCTGGGTGGCATACAACAATTTATTAAAACAATAAATATATTAAAATAGTCATTATTAAAATGTAAAAAACCACCAGGCACAAGAGAATGTTAACCACAGTAATAGAGCCACCTCATAATCTCACCAGGCCTGATGACATAGCCAGGTCTTGAGCGACTTCCAGAATATTAACTGGGATGGAGCTAACCTCACTTGGAGGGGGGAGAGTTTTCCATAAGGTTGGCACCTTGGCAGAGAAGACCCACCTACTGAGATCCCCTCAACAGATGGGACTCACAGTCCTCGCTGCCAGATCTGATGGGATGGGCAGATATAATCACGGAGAGCCTGGTTTCAGAAGAAATTTGAACAGAATCTAAAGCTATATGTTTTAGGCGATTATGCAACGTATGGTAAAGAACGTTTAATAAATATAAATGTTCTAGATGGTCTACATCAAGGGTGTCAAACTCACAGCATCACGGCAGCATCATGTGACATATCGGGACTAAACCGGGCATGGGCATGGCCAACGTGTGATGCACCCAGCTCACGGGTCGGGGGTTTGACAGCCCTGGTCTAGGTCCTAGGAGTAAGGAAGCAATCACTGGTTTCAGAAAAGGAACAGCTGTCAATAATTTCAAATCAGTGAGCCATTTGTAGTATGTAAATAATTATGGGGAAATTAATCTGAGGCAGATCAAATTAGATAGCACTATAAATCAAATTTTACCCTCTGATTCCTTATGATTGAGAATTTTGGGTGGCATTATTGTCTCATATAAACAAACATAACATACTGTATAAGAAATAAAGTGTCACATCCTAACATTATTTTAGATATATGATAACCATTTGTGAATGAAGCAGAGCTAATCACATGTGATGCTACTGGTAATTCACATTTGACTTCTTGTCAACATTTTTCCACTAGCAAGTGGAAATCTCCTCTGATTAGCAGCTGACATTGCCTAGATTTGTCATAAGCATGCTTGGATTCCAGATTTTTTAAACACCAATGGCCACTTAGAAATCTGTGTCCACAATTACAAATTGTAGAAACACATGTTGATAACCGCAGTAGAATAGGCAAACAGTAGAAGAATGGCTACAGTGTTCTACCAGCTGAAAGCTATAGCCTGATCAGAAATATAATTATTGTTAGAGAGAAACCAAGTGAAAAGGACAAAGGTTAAGGAAGTACTCATTTATATAATCACATGGTTTAGTCATAAGCTTAAACATTTCTCTGCAATAAATAGTGTGTATACAGTATACCAATAATGGCTAGAGTTCTTAATTACTTACAGTATCCTCAAAAAACAATTCTTCAACTATAACTTATTATTTCCATTGAAGTTCTATAAAGTACCTATTTTTAATATATTCAGTATAATAGTGCAATTTCTTCCAATCCTTACTAATTATTTTGTTGTCCAAACAAAAAATAGTAAATAATCAACAAAAAAACCCATCATTTGGGAATATTTTTAGGGAATAGTCTAGTGCATCTATTGGAACTCCTAGCTATCAATTATCCTGTTTCTCCGGACACAAAGGGAAGGAACGCGATGGCTACGAGTGTCAGGTAGGATGAGCATCTCGTGGTGCGGTGCAGTTTGGGGGTGGCAGATGGGAGAGGGGTGGGCTGTGAGACGCGTCATACCTGACAGTTGTAGCTCCATTGCGTTCCTCGCTGTTGTATGCAGGGAAGCATGTTGCAAAAGAAAACTTTTGAACTCGCGAGAGGTTTTCTTTTGCAACGGGCTTTCCTGGACAGAACGGCAAGGAACGCAATGGGGCTGGAAAGATAAGACGCGTGTCTCGAGGCCCAGCCACCCCCACCTGCTACCCCAAAATTGCTTCGCTAAAGGGGGCGGGTGGCTAAGCAAGGGACGGCAAGCTAAGCTTC
>JANHFT010006586.1:0-15187 GCA_032467955.1 Pseudoxenodon macrops | reverse complement strand
CTGTATCTTAAGCCTATCTTCTGGAGTGTTGGCTATTCCTGCCAGTTTGGTGTCATCTGCAAATTTGATGAGTTCCCATCTATGTCCTCGTCCAAGTCATTGATGAAGATGTTGAAGAGTACTGCGCCTAAAACAGAGCCTTGGGATACTCCACTGCATATTTCCCTCCATGTAGATGCAGTTCCATTTAGGAGTTCACTCTTACAAAACCAGGGAAGACTGTAAAATCCATCTGTCTGTTTGTCTACCTACCCACACACCATTACATATGTTTGTATGCTTGCATGTCTTATCAGTCCAATGGCACACATATGTACAGTTTAATTTTATTGCAGATTATGTTCTGTTTTTAAACTCATGCTACTCCTTGCATTTCAAAGGATAACACTCCTGCACTAAAAATGGACCCTACTTTTTCAAAGTCAATATCATTTTGTTTTTCAAATATAGAAATTCATTTTTCTGGAATTAATAATCTAGATAATGTTTCATATAAACCTAAGTTTTCACATAATAGGGCTATTTGGAGGGTCTACAGCTGAAAAGTCTATTACCACTCAGATACTGTCTTACTGCAAATCCGGTCATTTGTTAGGCTGACTGGAAATCCAAGGCCCACCAGTTCTTCATCTTTATTCTATAGTAACAAAGCAACAGTAATGGAAATTCAATTCTTGTTATCAACTGCTTTAATTCCTGGGGCGAAGAGAAATACCTTTGATGATAAATGAGATGCATTAATATGAATAAAACTCTATACCGGGTCTTCTCCAAAGCGATGCCTTTGAGACAGGTTAGACTTTAATGCTTATAATTCCTAATATGGTTCAGGATTATGGAAGTTGAAGTACTATGCATTCAGAGAGCAATGATTTGAGGAATGCTATTCTCTACTGCCTCCCCTGCTGAGTCTTTATAGCCCCTTACTATTGTAGAAATATGTGCAAAACCTAAATCTCTATGTCCATGTACACATTATATAGTGGATGTCATTCCAATAAGAAATTATCCTTAATTTCAGTTGAATTGCAATTTGAGTGAGTTGGGTAGGAATTCTGGTCCATTAGAAAACCCAACAGTGTCAGTATAACTTTGAGGCTCTGGGAACCAGACTCTGCCAAGAAGAGCTGGGTTGGGACAGTGGTAGTGTTCCCACAACTGTTTTCCTACTTGACCTGCTTGAATTGCTACAGCGCCAGGCATCATTAGCACACAAACTATTAGGGTTGTATCTTCTTGTTACCACTTGGTTCCAAGAATTTATTTCGACAAACTGCAAAACAGAAAGATTGAGGATGTATTTAAAAATATAAAGCCAGTTGACAAATTGGATTTAATCGCAAACAAATATTACTGCCTTTAATCTATGTTCTCTTAGCAATTATGATAAAATGAGAGATGCCATGCCTTGTTTGTTTATATTTCATGTTTCTAAACCATATCCCTCAATTTTTTATTTTGCTCAATTTCTTCTGAACTATTTGGCAGTTTTCTAATGGTTCGTTTTAAAATCTGATTCATAAAATGTTTCTTCAGTATTATTGAAGAAATATATAAACATTACTGCAATAGAGTTTATGAACAGAAATACATATTTCATAACTTCTGTTTATAAACTCTATCACAGCAGTGAACAATAACAGTATATTAAGAAAGCATGTTATAAAAATTGGCCAGAGAAAGCAAAATGAGTCTAATAAATTGTCAAACTTAGCTTTCACAGGTCTTTTTTGAATGATACAATTTTTTCCAGGAAGCTTGCAAGGAAAATTTGGTAATTTCAATCTTCCCTGAAAGAGAGTTGTATACATTGGAGTTGACACAGGGGGAAAAAATCCCTGCTTTTGACCAAAAGTAAAAAATCCAATGAAAATGGATTGCCCAAAGCCACTATGTACTGTACTTAGTGCAAGTGTTAGAGTTTATGGCCACCATGTGGTTGTCTGGAGGAATTGCTTTATGACAAGAATACACATTCGGCTAAGATCTTTCTGCTAAACTGTAGTTTATGAATGGGTCTCACATAAAGCTAAGCCATAATCAAACAGCATCATGGCTAAGCGTGATATATGAATTATGAGGCACCAGACCTAAAGCTGCAACCTGAATCCAGTTTAGAACAGATTCATTAAAAGATTTGGATTGCGATAGGAAGAGAGAATGGCCTTGAGGAATGGAGAAATAACTGACCGAAACAATGGTCAGATAAATGGGCTTGAGCCCAGGAAAACTTCAGAAAACATCTCAAATAAGCCCCTCCCTAATTTGTATGAAGATAAGGAAAAAAATAAGAGAGGAGGAATCACAATCAGACTTGCAAGGTTGATGTCGGCCCTACAAAGTAAACCAGAAGAAAGAAACCAATGGCATATATGTCAGGACTACAAGTAACCGAATCTTGCAAGCCTGAATGTGCCTCCCCCTCCTTTACTTTATCTTCACATGAACTAGGGATGTTTCCTCAAATTATTTGTTTGGCCTGGACTCAAGCTCCATTTAACTGACTATTGCCTTGGTAGCACTGCCCGCCTTCTGCCCTTCAAAGCCATTCCCTATGCCCTCTATAAATCATAAAGTTTCATTTTTGCTATTTTAATAAAATGGGTTTACTCTAGATCAGGGGTTGTAAGTTTTCGTCATCATGTCATGACTTTTTCCCCTTCGCTAGAATGGCGATGGACGTGACCAGTGCGTGATGCATTTGGCCCGCAGGCTACAGGTTTGACACCCCTGCTTTAAATGAAAACTCACAAGGAGCACAATTCATGCTTCGTGTGGCAAGAACCCCAGAATTGGTTTCAACGTCAGTGCTCTTATTGAAGAGTTATGGAAAAGAGCTCTGTCCAGATATCAATAAGTACTGTGTATAGACAGTATAGAAGTACTGTGTATAGACTAGTGACTTACCATGACAAATATGCTGCGTTTACACAATAGGTTTAATTAGAATAGCTGCAGAGTTAGCAGGTAGATGATATCTGCATGATATATTTGGTTAATCTTGGTTTATTATTTTGTGGAGTAGGGACTTGTTGGTTTAAACAACAGTTCATTATTCAAAGGATTATCCAAACCCAGAGTATGTTGTGTGAACATGGCAATACAATAGCTTCGTATCTTTGGGATCCTGCAAACTTGTTGCTAGTGTCAAATAATTGTTGAAAATATTCATCTACCATTCCAATTCCCCCCAAAACTCGTTAAAGCAATATGAAAATCTGTTAGGGTTAATTTATTTTACATTGCTCTCTGAGCTGGGAATTTAGATGGCCTAAATCAGGGGTGTCAAGCTCGCGTTGTCATGGCGGCATCACATGACATATCAGGACCTCTTCCCCCTCCGCTAAACTAGGCATGGGCGTGGCCAGCGCGTGTTGCATCCGACTGTGGGCCATGAGTTTGACAGCAGTGGCCTAAATTATTCTTTCCATCCCTCAGATCCTATGATTTTATGATAAGGCAGGGGTGTCAAACTTGCAGCCCGCGGGCTGGAAGCATCACGTGCTGGCCCCACCTCTACCCAAAGGGGGGGAAAGTCCTAATACGTCATGTGGTGACACCGTGATGACGTGAGTGTGACACCCCTGTGAAAAGCAGACCTTTACAGATTCCAGTTTGCAGTTTAATGCTGTTGTGGGGAAAAGAGGAGACAGAATTAGGTATGGCCACAATGAGTTATTTATAAAAATAAAATGGTACCGTATTTTTTGGACTATAAGACACACCGGTGTATAAGACGCACCAAGTTTTCAAAGAGGTAAGTAAGAAAAAAAAAAGTTTTTGTCCTCCCCAGCTACAGGAGCACTCTGCAGGCCTCCCAAACCCTCTGTGCACCCGCTTGTTTGCAATGTTTTTGTCCGTTTTTCACTCCTTTTTGCAAAAAATGGGGCATGTAGAATGTTTGAGAAGCTGGCAGAATATTTCTGTGGGCTGGGGGAAGGCAAAAAAGACCCTGGTTTTGTGAAAAACGGCCCATTTTTTGCCCGATTTTTGCAAAAAAGGGGCATGCAGAGGCTTCCCCAGTCCACAGAAACATTCTGCAAGCCTCCCAAACCCTCTGTGCACCCCATTTTTTACAAGCTTTTGCAAAAAAGAGGCATGCAGAGGCTTTGGGAAGCCTGCAGAGTGTAGAATGGGGTTGGCATGTTCTATTCTCAACTGGGAATAAACACATAAAAAATCCCCAAGCCAAACCACATGCCTATGGCTGACAAATATCATTTTTCCAAATTACTGCATCTATAATACAATATTTTTTTTAATGCTATACTTATGCTTGTCATAAAGGTGGCACCATTCTTTTGGATAAGTAACTGCAAATGAAAATAGCTGTGATCCCAAATACTGGTACAGTAGTGAATAGCTTTCAGGAAGTACAATTTGTTCAGCCAGCTACTGATGCTGACAACACCTCGCCCCCGCTACACCTCGCTCCTGGCCAAAGATTAACAACGTTCGGTACGCCCCTTTTCCTCAGTAAACAGGCATCATATAATCACAGGAGCTGCACCCCAATCTAGAGTGCCTTTATTTTATGCAAGTAGAATGCCTATTTCCCCCATCAGAGGCTTTGTGTTTTTAAGAATTCTGAGACAGCATCTTCTGTACTTGTATCTCCATCTACGAAAAGGCTGAACTGGTGGAATTCTTTCAGCCATGCAATTTTTTTCAAACAAAACAGGCTGTTGTACTTTTAATCTGCTTGGCAAACTTTCATATGGGCCAAAGGACAGGGATGCTCAAAAATGCTTTCATTCTTGGAAAACAATCTAATAATTTTGTGATACATCACAATAATTTGTCTGGACCGGGCTCGCTGACAATTCTTTCCTGTCCTAAGTTTCATATTTTGATACTGGATACAATCCTGAAATATGAAGTATTCACGCTGTGAAAGGTTTTATAATTCTCTGAATTGCCCCACCATTACCATCACATTTCTCGTTTCGAACATTCCAATTTAAAAAAAGTTTCTCTAATAAAGAAAATAACGGATTCTTTGAATAAAAACATAACCATATGAGGAGATCCTTACTGGGTCAGTCCAAATGCCTATATGGAGTAGCATATGGTTTTTTACAACCTAATGTCTTTCTGGGAAGTCCAGAAGTAGGACAAGAACACCAAATTGCTCATGTATGACAGCAACTTGATTTGACCAGCCTCTTTCTTGATCCTGGATAGAGACGAGAATTTAAAACTCAAGGCTTAAACATATTCAACACAACTTCCTCCTCTTATTCACTTTGCAACAACCCCATGAGTTAAGTTAGACTGAGAGAAAAATGACTCGCCCAAGATCACCCAGCTGGTTTTCATGACGAAGGCAGGACTAGAACTCACAGTCTCTTGCTTTCTAGCCTGGTACCTTAACCACTAGACCAACCTGGCTGTATCCCCTTCCCCCAGCTATAGAAAATAAAAAGGATGACTGGCTTTGTTTGGAGATATGCTTACTAGCTTTAAAAAAAAGAGACAAAATAAACTTGAAATGGGACAGAACATTCTACAAAGGGTGTTAGGAAGAATGTTGGCTAGCAATCTTTACAGTCTGTTTTTTGGTACATGAGTATTTGTGATTGTCTACTTTCCTCACAGCAGCCACTGGTGTGCTGTGTGAATATACCCACTGCATGTATTCAAATTCCAGACGTGCCAACTGGCCTTAAATGTGTTAATAAAAGAAGCTCAAACTTAATAGCTTTTGTTGATAAGTATCAGTTCTGCAGAATCTGATACTAATCTTGATTTTTTTTTTCTATTTCTGTTCGCATATATCAGGATACAGTTGGAAATGATGGTCTTCCAGATGTTTGTTAAATTAGCTGCCAGAAGTTCCATTAGTATGGTAATGGTGAGGAATGCTGGGAATTGTAGTTTAATAGCATCTGGGTGGTTCTTTGTTGTTCACTGCTGTGCTAAGTGGTTCTATTGTATGCAAAAGATATGCTCAAGAACATTTGTCTCTAGTGAGTTCTTGGGTTACTAGCATCTTAAATATTGTATGATAAATAACATTTTCCCATCATGGTAGTTGATTGTTATTCAGGGAAGAAACTTTCTAAAATGAATTTTACTGGTTGAAAAGTTTTGGGAACAACAATTTCCTGTTGACTGAAAAGGTTTGGCTAAGTTGTTCAACCGGTAGGGAACCCACTTTTTTGGAAAGAGAAAGTTACTACACAGTTACTACACGTGTAGTAACTATACTAGCCTACATGTGTTGTATACTTCCTTAGAGTGATTGCAATTGAGATGTCGTGCTCGCTTTGGCAGCACATATACTAAAATTGGAACGATACAGAGATGCAGCCTGTTTAGAGCAGAGCATGGACAATCATCTGATGCCATCTGGAGTTTACTTACAGAACTGTTATAGTTGGAAATCAGTTTGCATATTGTTTTTATTATTTGCATATGGACATTATGCATTTTTTCATATGCCTTTATCTTAAAAGGGAGACTTGCAACGGCACCCCCAAGTCTCCTAGAAATTACATTCTAACCCTGATTCTGACCCTGATTCCTCCAATTACAAACTTTATTTTGGAGCCAGCTTTACATTCTGACAAATCATCATGAAACTTTCTGGATAGGATCAAAACAAAGAGATAGCAGAATCACAAGTAGATACCAGTGTGATAGATAAGAGTTATAAGAAATGGGTGGGGAAAGAGCTGGAATCAACACTCAACTGAATCCTTTGGAATCCGTTTCTTCTTCAAAAGACTGAACATCAGGAGAACAGTTTTTCTTTGACAAAAATGGCAATCTGAGTTTTGCTACATTTGCTATCATGCCATTATACCAACAGTGAATCAGTGTCTAAGAGAAATAAAAGTTGAAGTGAAATATAAAATATTAATCAGAAATAAAAGCTGTGTTTCCATGACACACTGAACCACAAAGTGAGTCACCCATATCTTAGCTTAGTATGTTATGCAAAAAAATTTGGGTGATTAACTGATCGTTGTGAAGGGGCAGGCAACAACATTATAGGATCCCAAAGACTGCAGCTCTGGTATCTTTTCCTGGTGCCCCATTCCAGCATCTTGTAGTCTACTCCAATATGTGGTTCAAGCCTTAGACACCCTTGGACTCTGCTTGATGCTTTTTAATGCTAGGTCAGTCTGTAATAAGGCCACCTTCATCTCTACAATATCATATTGGATGTGAAAGCCAACCTGACAGGTATTGCTGAGATCTGGCTGGATCCTAAGAGGGGAGTGTCATCCTTTCAGAAGCGTGCCTTTTTGGGTTTCTACCTGCAACTGGGAGGGGGATGGGAAGTGAAAGATTAAATATAAAATCATCTTGAAGGCTCTGGTGGTTGTTGGGACACAGCTCAAGTTCCCTGGCTCCAGGAATCAATTGGGACTGCTGCTACTCTATCAGCCTATCCCAGCCTATCTGAAACCTCCGTATCTGATCTGCATCCTTGACTCTACGGATGGATAGGCAGTGGAGTTTCATACCTAGAATAAGAAGGGACAAGGAAATTAAAGATGACCTCAATGGACATATATGAGTTCCGTTATCAAAACAACAAGGAGTAAAACATATCTTAAATCCATGACAGAGAGAGAGAGAGACACCTCCCTGATTCACTGAAATATAAGAAGGGAAATATAAGATTGTGCCAGCACAATCAGGCTTGCAAGATTCAGTATTGCAGCCAATCTCAATAAAAATAGCTTTAGCCTTCTTGTGGAATTGATTTCTTGCTCTAATCTATTGGTTTATGATTCTGGGGAATTTCAATCTGCTGTCAGGAATGGAGCAGAATCACTTTCACTTCTCTGCTTAGATCTTAGGCAGATCTTAGACAGGAAGGCTTTAGGACTTGCAGCTTCTGCTCAAAGGGCAGGTGGCCAGGAAGTCCTGGTCACAACTAACTACAGTAATGTGCCTATTTTATTTTATATTTTATACTATTTTATATTTTATTTTATTATTATTATTTTATTTTACTATTTTATTTCAAACATTTATATGGCCACTCAACTCAACTACTGTGACCCTGGGTAGTATATAACAAAAATGAAGAATAAACAAAACAAATGTGCAGAATGGTGAACTGAATGGATGAAAAACACCAATAGAGGACTCTACTTACCTGGGCCGAAATGCCAGTAGAAACAATACATTTTCCCAAAGGCCAGCAGGGTTGGGGCCTGCGATATATCAGGACGGAAGCCTGCTTCAGAGAACAGGGCCAGCCAACCACCAAAAACATACAGTATATTTCCTAGGCCCCATGAGTTGGCAGTACTTGAATGAGGAGACCAGGAATATGCCCTCTCCCTGGGAATGCACAGAGCAGGCAGAGGTTCTTGGGAGCAGAAAGTCTCAATTCCTGGGATTGGGAGACATTGTTTATCATCATTCATGTCAGAGTCACCTCTTGGCTGGATTACTACATTGTGCTTCACATAGGGCAGCCGTTGAAGAGCATCTGGTAGCTACAGCTGATGTAAAATGCAGTGTCATGGATTATCATTTGGGTAATCATTAACGAAGTATCATCTTTAAAAATCAGAAATTAAACAATGTAGTAAGGCATCTGAAGATGTGATTTCCAGCGTGGACTTAGTTTCATCCTCATTCTCCTGCAAGCCGCCTACTTTTTAAACAAGGAGTGTGGCTGTGTGGCTGTGTGGCAGTGTGTGAAGGCAGAGTAAGGATATTTGCATTTTAGGTGCACTGCTAATGGATTCTCAAAACTCAGTGGAGGCAAGATGGGATGATGGCGTTTGCACCGGACGTTTTAGAAACCTCAGCCCCAACCGAGAAATAACATTTCTCTTTTTAATGAGAGCATTTTTTGGCTTTCGGGCTATCAGAGGTTTCACTCTCTGGTTTGATGTCTCAGATGAGGTTTCAGGAGCAGATTTTTTTTGCCAGTAACCTTTATCTTTCTCTGATAGTTATCAGCCTTCTGCAGAATAAACGTGCTGACCTGTTAATTGTGGCATCTTTGGGGAAATCCTAGACCTCCATGACACTTCACTTTTCAGTACTGGATTATAAATACAATTCCAGCAGACAGTGTGTGTGTGTGTGTGTGTGTGTGTGTATGGGCCTCAGCTGTTATACTTCTAAAAGTATTGATTACCTCTTTGGGGGTCTGTAGTGTGATTAGCTTCAAATCCTCTCCAGCCTCCCCCCTCCACTAAACAGGAGATAGTGGTAAAGATGATCTATTTGGCAGAGTGGAATATTGTGTACAAATGAGGTGGATTTTTCTCCCTTCTGTTTTCAAGAAGAATGCACAGGATACAGTAGGGTAAAACCAAGTGAGAATGAGAATAGCAGTCTTTTGTCTTTTGATGCACTGAGATCCAACTCTTTATTAGTTCCTTGCAGCTGAATCATGGTTCAAAAATAAGCCCTAGCATGTATTTTACACATGCACCTAAAATAAACCCTACTCCCCCCAAATAAGCCATACTTACCTATGTAACTAGCCACCTGCCCATTCCGTGTGGTTGTTCACGGTGCCATGGCCACAAGGGGTGGCAGTGGAGTTCAGGGCCCTGCAGCCAGGCCATCCATGCCCTGACACCTGCCTTACGGTGGCAGCTGTAACAGCCATGTGCAGCAGGTGCTTGATTGCAGCCACAATGGAGGAGGCCAAGCGGTATGGTGCCATGGCCATGAGGCAAGGCAGGTGTCAGGGTGTAGATGACCTGGCTGGAGGAGCCCTGAGGTAAGCCTTGTGGGACGCATGGGGCAGTTCCACCCCCTGCCTCACCTTGTGGCCATGGCACTGGAGTGTCGCTTGGCCTGCTGCTCTGTTGTGGCCACGAGCAAGCAGAAGAAGTGGGCTGGCAACCACAGGGGTCCTGCTAGACGGGGTTGCCAGAGCTGCCACTGCAATGTGAGGTAGGTGTAGGGGCATGGGTGGCCTGGCTGCAGGAGCCCTCTGGTAAGCCGGTGCAGAGCATGTGGGGCAGCTCCACCACCACTGGAGGTGGGTTCCTACGAGTTCTATCCGGTTATATAGAGTAGGTAGTAACTCCGCAATGACGTCATGGAGCCAGTTCCTTCAGTGTCTTCGTGGGCGCCGCCATTTTGGATTTTGTTTCTGCGCATGCATAGAAGCTAAATTTTGCTTCTGCTCATGAGCAGAACCTATTTTTTGATAGCTGCGCGCACATATGCTCGAGGCACAACCCTGAGTGAACCGGCAGTAAGAAGATTCAGAACCCACCTCTGACCACCACCCTGCCTCACGGCGGTGGCACTGACCCACTGAGAGCAAGCAGAAAACTGGACGTCTCTTAAATGTAAAAAAAAAATTAGCTCTAGTTTTTATTTTGGGGTCAAAAGATATATATACAGCACAATATTTCAAAATATTGAACAGCATATCCTTAATCCTTTCATTCTGAAAAACCCACAGAATTTTGAAGTGCTTAATGTTGGCTAGATCTCACTTTTTAAGTCTTTCTATCCATGAGAAACTACTGGCAACTAACTCCAGGGTCCAAGAACATATTCCTGCTATTTAAGACTGATTGATGCTGATAAAAGCACTGTATAAATTACAGGAAGATAATCTTTCCACAGAGAATGTAATTTTAGAGGATATCGAGTTGTTAAATTGTCACTTGTCAAGAGATAAGCAGCTCATATAATTTTCATAACATGTTTGTAGTTATATGCAAATAATACTACATTTTATAATCACATGCATGCATGCCCAAAAAGCATTCGTATAAATCATGGAACATGCAGATGAACACTAGGGGCATAGACCTCTGTAAGTGTATGAATGTGTCTGTCAAAAAAGTCAAGATGGCAGCAGTGACAGAACAACTGAAACTCTGCCACTTCTTCACATGCAGGATATATGTTAAAAAAAGAATAGGACTTTAGTTGTATGGATCACATTTTTAGGTCATTATTCAAAAGTTGTGAACTAAACCATAAGTATTATGTGACAGAAATCAATTATCCACTTTAGCACAGGAAATTAGTAATATTATTCTATCTACATTGAATTTTATAAAATAAAATATAAAATAATATAATAAATAAATATATAAAATAATATAATAAATAAATATATAAAATAATATAATAAATAAATATATAAAATAAAATAATTAAATTAAATTAAAATAAAATAATATGTAAATAGAGATATGAAATATATGATAGATGTATTAAATATGAGCCAAAAAAGGGAGAATCTGAATTGTAAAGGGAAAAATCCGATTACGGAAAGCTGTAAGAGGGAAAAAAATGTGTGATTTGTAAATATTGAAAATGTGTAATAAAAATTATTTAATTAAAAAAAAAAAGTTTCCAGTTTCAGATCAATCCTTTGTTGTATCATCTCTTCCAACCACACCTTAATTCTCGTCCAATACATTTTAGCATGAATGCACTATGTTTTTGATGATGCTATAGAAATAAAAATTAATGAAATTAACTGGGAAAATCAATTTAAAATAGCAATATTTCAAAGCATGACATAGTGAAATCTTGTCAATAAAAGCCCTTGTACATAGGAGCTACACTGATTATCTAGTCTGTTTTTAATAGTTTTATTTAGATTTTCCAGTGTTTCAAACCTTGAATTATTTACATTAATCCTTTATTTACAATAAAGTAACATTGCAAGTGCTAAATAAAGAGTAGAGGGTGAAAGAGCTCAGTTACAGCATCTCATTTTTGTAGAAAATATTGTATTTGTGTGGCATTGTACACAGGTATAATATATATCTGCCCAAATTTTCTTCCTTAACTAATAAAATAATAGGAAGATTATCCTTGTTGGCAGTGTTATCACTCAGACTAAGCAATCCAATTAGTAATTAATCTGTTGTTGGAAGAAATGTCCATCTGGATTCAGTTCTGTTCGAAATCAATTTAGTCAACAAGAATTGAGTCAATGAAAACAAAAATAAATTGTATTATTATTATAAAATAATGAAAGCAGTTTGCAAAGTGCGGTGGGTCTCTCAGACTCCAACTCCAACATGAAGTTTTGAGTCCAGAGCCACACCCTTAGGTCTCAAGAGCATACTTTATATACAGTTATTACCCTGATGGACCATTTCCCTCCTCCTTCAGACCAGTGGATAGCCCTCCGGGATTACAGCTAATCCTGGATGTCTCAAGAGAATACATTAATACATTATCTCTTTTCTTTGTTTACTCATATTTCTCTTCAGCAACTCCTGTACCCATCCGTACCTATCTGTTATTCATTAGCCATTAAAAAAATATTGCCTACGTAACATCCCTCAGCCATCTAGCATTAAGGAATGTACAAAAGAAATGGGAGGAAAACTTCTACAAAACATAGGACTATGGTATCCTTTCTTATAAAATGATTTATAAAGGATTTAGATTACATTAAATCATAATACACAAAAGGTATAATTGAACACAAGCATATTTATGTGTTACAAATGCTTAACAACTAAATACTTAAAAGGGAAATACTTTTATAGCATAACATAACAAGTTTCTGTTCATTTATTATTATTCCCCTTTCATCATCGACATACTTGTTATTTTTGAATTATCTTATTTCTAACACTAGTGGACAATAACTTAAATATGAGGCAGCAGCCAAAAACCAATGCAATTCTAGATTGCATTAGCAGAGGGGTAGAATCAAGATCATGTGAGCCGTGGTGGCACAGTGGTTAGAATGCAATATTGCAGGCTAACTCCGAATTCACACTGCTAGGAGTTTGATCCTGACTAGCTCAAGATTGACTCAGCATTCCATTCTTCTGAGGTCAGTAAAATAAGTACCCAGATTGTTGGTAGCAATATGCTGACTCAGTAAATTACGTAGAAAGGGCTGTAAAGCATTATGAAGTGGTATATACCGTGTTTCCCCCAAAATAAGACAGGGTCTTATTTTCTTTTGACTCCTGAAATAAGAGCTTGGCCTTATTTTCGGGGAGGTGTTATTATTTTTGAGGTGCAGGAGGCAGTGAGCGTGGTCACCTCATGGCTGCTGCTGTATATTGGGGAGGGCTTATTTTTGGGAAAACAGGGTAAGTCTAATACCAGTTTGGACTTGAGCAGGAATTATTCTGATTTAGAATTTTTTTATTTGTATAAGAACAAAATATTTCCTTCTAAACAGGAATGTACATCAGCTATATAGAGCAACAGGAATTATGTGGTAGAACCTTTGTCAGGTTTTTCAGTGTATTGTGCTGGACTGAGCTTTTATAATCTATAAAGGACTAGGGATGACGTGATTTCAATGTTCCAAAATTTGAGGGACTATCACAAAGATGAGTAGGTGGGTCATCCTATTTTCCAAATTACCAGAATTCAAGACAAGAAACTATGGAAACTAATCAAGGGGAGAAACAACGTAGGTCCATCGCTGGAGGCTTTTAAGAAGAGACTGGTCAGACACTTGTCTGGAATAGTATAGAGTCTCCTGTTCAAGCAAGGGGTTGGACTAGAAAATTTCCAAGGTCCTTTCCAACTCTATTATTCTGTTATTCAGCTTCCCCATTGCCACATATATACACTTGCTTGGCTGTTGGGGTTTTACCATACCTATCCTGCAGGAGTCCTGAGGGATATTAAGTCTGGCACTAAAAATGCTATTCTACTCTTAGGAAGAAGCAGGTCTTTCAGATACTTTGCTGGTTCCCACATACCTCATTTAATCTGATTTCTGGTTTGGAAAGTGCCCTTACCTCAATTTAAGACATTCCTGACTCAGTTCTCAACTAGGTGTTTAATATTCTGCTAGGTACAGCTAAAACGGATCACAGGAATTTTGTTTCTATGGTTTCCAAAGACTCTTCAAAAAAAATCCTGTTTGTGTCCCACAGAGAATTTGCATCAATGTTTTGGTCTTGTAAAGTTTTAATGCTTTAATTGTTCTCCACCTGTGTAAAAAAGTGTTTGATACCATTTGAAAACCTAAGGGCTAATTGCATCATGTGATCCAGACATGTCTTCCGAATACCTTTCATATAGAAAACCACCCCAAGGTACTTGAAGGTACATTGACCTGTTCTACGTATTCCCTTCTACCTTCCAACAATATTGAATAACTTTATTTTAGCAAAAACTAGGATTTTTGCTAAAATTAAAGACCAGATTATTTTGTCCACAGTATTTTAATGTTGCTGCAATAGCTCTCTTGAGTCTAATAGGGATTTGTGAAATAATAACAGCATCGTCAGCATAAAGAAGTATCAGGATTTTGCATTGCGCTAAGTTATGAGAATTGAAGTCTGGGTTGTGCAAAAGGTCAGTCATGGAATCAATGTAAAGATTGAAAAGGAAAGGCGCCAAGATATATCCCTGTTCTCCCTCAAAAGGAAGTGCTATTGGCCGGGAGTCTATCCACCCCAATCCAAGTCTTGGCCCTCCCCTGGGCCTCCACCCCCAATTACTTGAGTGTAACATTTCCTCCTGGTTTTCTTAAACAACTCATAGAGTAGGCTGACCTGAGAAAGAGATGCAGGGACCTTAATACATCAGGTTTAAAGTAGTGAGGAAGAGCAGTGACTGCCCAGCCTAAGAAGCATAAATATTGCACATGTATTAAGATATTTCTTATGTGCGGGAGAAAGTCATGTCCATGCAGAAAAACAAAGGCTTCCTTTTGCTTAATGCAGATAAATTCCGTCCAGAAGAAAAATTCCAGAAACTTTAATTTCAAGTTTGTTTGCTGACTGCCCCTTCCCCTCCCTGCCTTGCCAATGATAGGAAATGTCCTATCGAGGCCAGTGTCATCACTCAACTCTGGGCTCAAGGCAGCATAGCTCCATGTTCAGCCCTTGAGCTGAACATTTCTCTGCTGCATCTGGATTTATGGGTTTGTCAACTCCATTTCTCTCATGTCCAGTTTGACACTGTGAGGCCTTGGGCTTCAGAAAGAAAGTGGCCAGGTACTGGGTTCTTGCTCCTGGAGCTTCCCTCCCCAGGGAAATCTGGTGGGATCTGTTTCAGCACCATCTCCATCTCCTGATGAGCCTGATGGAAGAGGGATTATGAGCTAAGCTACCAGCAAAGCAAGGCTTCCACTGGACTCACAACACACTCTGTTCAGATGCCAAGTTTTCACTTTAGAAGCTTCCCCTCCCTGGGGAAATTGGTCAGTGCCAGGTCTGGAGAAGATTGAGGCAGCAAAGCCCAACCAGGCTTTTACATATCTGTGCCTCTCACCCACCTATCCTGCTCT
>JANHFT010006580.1:68912-86642 GCA_032467955.1 Pseudoxenodon macrops | reverse complement strand
TTAAAAGCATTTTTACTACCTGTTCTCTGAACGGGAAGAATTTATTACTACCAGTTTGGGGAACTGGACAGAACAGGCAGCATTTCACCCCTGGAATGGTAGCCATTGGAAATTAAGGTATTATAATTTTTGAGATTTTATTTTTGCAATTAGATGTCTCTTAGGAATAACCTTTTATTATTTATCCCTTAGTTGCAAGCTATTGAATTCAAACTACACTCCTTATGACTTAAAAGAATTTTAAGCTTTTTCTGTTTAAAGCAGACAAAAATATTAAAAAATTTTTTTATTGATCTATGTTAGATCGCGCGACTAAGGAAGACATGAGGCATTGCGACAGTCAGTTACCTTTAATGAATCCAGTTGGAAGCAATATCCGGACTGCAGGTAGGCTGCAGGGAACCCGCTTTTATGGGATTCCCTGGTCACCTGCCGGCCACTGACAGTGATTTACTTTCCCCGCCGCTAGTCTGACCAACCAGCGGTGGTTCATGCAAATGAGCAATTGGGAGGACACAACAATCTACATCAAAATTTGGATCTTCATTGCTTCTGGAGCCAAGCAGAGAAACATGTTCATCCCATTCCAGGTCTAACAGATCAGTTTATCTTGAGATAAGAGCTCTTCCATGGGAGACAGATTTTACAAACCAAAACACACAGTACCTGAAGGAGAAACAGACCAGAAACAAGGAGCAGAATGTGTGATGTAGTTGTGGTATATCTTTAATGTGTGGGCTAAGGTATAGAAGCAAATAGACCTAAATCTATAATGACCCCTACTGACACTACCTCGGTGGTTTTTTTTAAATCCTGGTTTTAAAATAAGAACTAGAAGAGTTTTTAAAAAGTTACATGGAGAATAGACCATGGAAGTAACTACTGCAATTCTTTCACAATTTTTTTTACTCAACTATTTAAGATACAGGGACTCCGATCATTTTTCCTACTAATTAAGCAAGATAAATGAAAAAAGAGCGATAAATAAAAGATAATGAAATATAATAAAAGTCCCAAACTGCAAACTGGGAGAGAAAAAAGGCATTCTGAATATACAAAAAATACAACAAAATATTTTACTACTAAAAATGGCAACATAACATTTTTTTCTCTTGTAATCTGTCTATTGATACTGTAGGTTTAGGCCTTTACAAATGACTTTTTGTTTTAAAAGAACACAATTTGAATTTGAACTTTCCTCTTTCTTCAAGTAATGGTTTCCTTCCTTACTAAAATGCCATGTAGGTACAAAGCCTGTTGCAGAAAGCATTTCATTTCCATATCCATACTGACATCTTAGCATATATGAGTATATGTTGATACCCAAACCAGGATATGCAGTGCAAAAGAGTCCATGAATGTGTTTTTCATGATTGTAATGTAACTCAAATAGAAGGTCTCTTCCGATTCTACATTCCCATCACTAATAGAGGTCACAAACTTGTTTTTGTTTGAAACATTTGTGCTAGATTTTTGCTATTTGTAAGACTGTGCTGTCAGGTTTAATTAACATGAACTGAAGGAAGAGTATAGTTCCAAAAATGGAGGGAAATAAAATAATTGTATCTATGCAATTCATATATGTTAATCAATAAAAATTAGGGTCTTTTGTTCTTTTTCTTAAGAAGCTTGTTTCTTCAAATGGAAACATGCAATAACATCCTGTGTAAGAATTTTAGTATGTATATATGCATAGGCATTGTCATTGTCATTGTCATCTATCTATCTATCTATCTATCTATCTATCTATCTATCTATCTATCTATCTATCTATCTATCTATCTATCTATCTATGTACATAAGTAATTCTACTTTTCCAGCTAATTGCGTCAATCTGCCCATGCTTATTTAAAACTAAAAATAAGTTCACATTTTCTTTTACCATGTATCAACTTGAGAAAAGCTACAGTTGTATTTTATATCCATTATTTCCAAAGTAGTTGAGCAGAGGTTTTAATAAGATTTTTCAGATTTATCTTGGGACCACTGTACAAGATTTATTTTCATTTCAAAATTCCAAATGCTACCTACATTGGGAGTTGTTGGGAGGATAGGTGGACAGTCAGACATACAGATTAATGGACTAAATAACAATGCTTGTTTAGAAGCAGTCTTGAGGAGTCTGGAAAAAAATCACTATTGATTTATAGTTGAATGCTTTCAGTACAGATTGTAGGAATTGAGATGATACCATATTTTTAGCAAATAATAAAATATTGACAGAAACAGGATCATGAGTGTTCTTTGAAACTTTCCAATAAATAGCTTCCCTATTATTCATGTTTCCTAGCCTGTTTAAACCATAATTTTATAATTTACTGTGGTCTGGATCCACAAAGTTAAAACAGAGGTTATTGTGAAATTGTTTATTCCAAATAAAGTCTAATTTCTATGCAGAACATACTTGTTGTCTCTTTGGGACTGACATCAATAAACTTTGTCCACAAGTCTCTAAATAAATTCATGACCAAATTATTGCTCATACAGAATAGTCACTGGTGGTCAGAATTTTTTTTTTAAAAACAACTCAATGCAAAACAAAAAGCTGACATCCATTCATTTACCTGGTAAATAGAAATGAGAAGTCAATCATTTCTATTTTTCTAATTTCTGTATGACGCCCTTCATCTGCCTCTTCCCCCCCCCCACTGGCTATTCCAATGTGAGACTCTTTTTCTTTTGGAAACTCTTCATCAAAGCCAAGAAAGATTTGTCAGCCAGGAAAGACACTGACTAACTGCAGAAATAAGTTGTTGTACTATTTCAGTTCTAGAATTAAATAAATGGAAAGTTCATTAAAAAAAAAAGCATAGATCCTCAGCATATATCATCAGTTTGAGAACCAGTTTGATGTTGTGGTTAAGGTGCTGGGCTAGGAATAGAGAGATAAAGGTTCAAGACCATCAGCTGCTCTGAGAATGCCAGTACCAACTTTGAGTCAACTTCTGCTTTTTTCCTTAGTTATCTCAGAGGACTGTGGTTAGGAGTGAAGAAAGGAAGTGCTACATATGCCACCTTGAACCTTGAAGGGAGGCAGAACAGCCATCCAATAAATAAATAAATAAATAGTTATTCGCATTCTAACATGGGCTCAGTTGCAGTGGGAAAATTTGTTAGTGGCTGCCTTAAACTGTAAGCCTTGACAATTTAAGGCTGACACATGCCTTGAAAGATACTTTCCAATATATCATCATCACTTCATTTGTATAAAGAGACTAGTTGCTGTATTATTATTATTTTTGTCACTGGTTTAATAGCAAAACCAGGAGGTGCCTATTTTCAATGTTGTGCTTAGAACAGTCCATTAATCAAGTTGCAAAAGGCAATCCTTGCTAGAGAGATAGGCAAAGGATAAAAACAAATGTGTGAGCATTACTTGGAAAGCAGACAAAATTCTAAGATTGATACAAGGTAAACAATTAGATTATCCTGCTCTTCTTTAGCCCCTAATAGCAAGCAGATCAGTAGAGGTCCTGATGGAAGAGGGAGTAGCTTCATTGGAAAAACAACAACCCCAAAATGGTATTAAATGACTTACAGGGGCAAGGGGCAGATCAAGCGGTTTGAAACAAAGACGATTTATGCTAAGATTACTTCCTTTACACAATGTCTGGGAAAAGTGGCTATTGACAAACTATTTATTACAGAATACTTTCACTGATGTCTATGGAATCTTCCCAGAGGATGTGGTTTGTGGATTGCATCCATAGACCACAATTTTCAAATTAGAATCTGGGAATGTACAACTGAAAGACTGCTGAGTTACAATTTGATCCTAAGTACTTTTGGAAATATACCCCTTGATTATTATTTAAAACTGTAGCAGTAAACTGGTTTAGAATATAGTTCATCTATTGGCTTAAAAATAGTACATGAATTACAACTATAAGGCGATACTTTTTCCCTATAAGGCTAGGATGACATTCAAAAAATGCCCTAAAACATTTGAAGATTGCAGTTGCAATAGGTCTAAGTGAGAAGGGAATATTTGAAAGCTTCTAGGGGAGTGCAGAAAAAGCCCTTGAGATTTACAGATGATAGGTTCCGCATTTAGGGCTTAAAAAGAGGATAGAATAGAGGACAAAGACAATGGGGCTCAAAAAAGACCTCGTAGACTGGTAATTAGGAATAAGACTATTCCTGATAAGACATTTCCTAATCAATTTCACTGTGATATCATCAATGGCGTTTGTTATTGCATACATATGTTTTTATCGTATTTTTCTGATTGCTGCTTTAAGTGGAATTGTTTTATGAGCCCAATTAAATTACTATAGAATGTATGTCTAGAACAAAGACAAAGATTCAGGGATGTGCATTTGCTGTACCTCCTTATCATTAACTCCCTTCTGTAGTAAAATACAGGATCAGTTTGGTAGAACAACAGAGCTTTGACACTTCTGTATCAAAGCTGATATGTTCCCTTCCAAACAATGCTTCTGCAGTGGATAAAGAAATACATTTATACAGTATGCACGATCGAACTTTCTTCAATCAACATTCTATACATGACATATATAACCTTGATATGCATTCATAAGAGAGTAGGGTGAAGATGTAACCTGCTCTCCTTTGTGCATTTTGTTGGATTGCTCAGTCTTCTGTGAACACTATTTGTAGCTTGTATAAACTGTATAAAGAAAATCTGGTGGCAATTTTATTGGAAGTCATTGATACTGCATGAATATTAGAGTTGTCCTCATGTGAGTGGCAGAAGTTCATGAAACAAAGGAGATGCTAGTGATAGTTTTTAGTTTGGAACCCATATCTGACATTTAGACTTTAACATCAACACTTATATAAGCCAATCATTGTAGAAATATAGCCCAAACCTGAATGTCTATATGTGCTGGTGTAACCAGTGATAAGAATTTTACTAATAATGCTTATCCTGTTTCACATATTTATCCTGAAAGAAAAGGTAATGAAGCATATACCGTTGGCAAAATTCATTCTCCTTTATGGAACAATTGATTTATTGCCATGCGTAGAATGATTATGAAATCTTTCACTTTGATTTATTTATTCTATCCTATTGGTCTGTTAAAATTTTGGCAGAGTTTGTTCACCTCCATTAGCTTCCTATTTACCAGGAGGGATGTCTAGGTCTTATCACATTGCTGTCCTTGTTTCTTTTAACTTTGGGTGCATTCATTGTGCATTTTGTACCTTAATTACTACTGTAGCTGAATATGTTTTTAATGGAATGAGCACCAACCTTTGAAAGCTTCAGGCACTGATATTTTAATTGCAATTATGCTAGACTCTATAGCTATCTGCTCTTGGAAGGAAGACCACAGGGAGGAAACAATGACTGGGTTTAGTAATCATATCTCAATGCCATAAGCAAAAAATAGTAAACGATGGAATAAAACAAAGTTAGCCATCAACTGATTATGATGCTATCTACTTCTGATGAAATGATTCACAAAGATTAATTGGAAATGTCATTTTATTCAGCTCTGCTGCAAAAGGAAGAAAGAGAGCAACAATTTCATCTCTTCTAGGTATATTTGCCCTTAGTATAATTGCACGAATCCAGTGAATAAAACATTCCAAAAAATAAACAAATCATCCCAATCCTATTCCTAAATAGTAGTTCTTGAAGAATTAGTCAAATTGAAGGAGAGACTTGGAGCAATTTTGCTAGGAAATAAAGCAGTTCTTGAGGCAAATATTGGTTGTTTCTCTGGAATGTTCTGCCAGTTCTAGCTTCCCTTTCCCTCCCCCTTCACAGGTTTCTGAGAAAGTTTATATTGGGATGGTGGAGGGCAAGGAAAACAACAATGAAGCCAGGAGGTTGCAATTGAGACTTTGTGCCAATGTTTTTGGCAGAGCAGCTTCTAATTTACAAAGAAGTCAGCTCTCTCAGACTGTAACCTTTTATATTCTTCCCACACCTCCTCATCTTTTTTTTGTGCTTGTTTCAAGGATGAATTCCTCATTCATTTCAGGAAGACTCTTCCTTTTCATTAAACTCAATTTTTAAGTATTTAGCTGCTCTGGGGATGTTTTACTTTAGCTTTGTTTTATTTTGTTGGTTCTTTTCTCTTTGAGAACATTTAATTAAAAAGAATGTTTCCTCTCCATTTCCCTGACACTTGAAATGGAGAGAATAGGAGCTTGCATAATTTTCACAAAAAGAATACTGTAGAATAAATTACTTCCAGGTCCAACTTTTGTTTCCAGATTGGTGGTAATAAAGAAAGAGAAAAAGATTTTTGTGAAATACTATGGCTGCAGAAGTCTCCACTTCAGTTATGTGAAGAAGAAGAAAGCTCCTGATGTGTATAATATATGCAACACAGTTTATTCTGTCAACATGGAAACTAAATCAAAAACACATATACATTCCCATCACTATTGTGAAGAGGTGATTGTTTCCTCAGTTACAGTCTCAAAGGTTCCTATGATATTACATGTTCTTTACACACAGGACATTACTAAGAAAAAAAATTGGCTGAGCTTTTCCATTACAGGTGCCCAACTGTTACTTGCCTTCTTTAATTTTTTTTCATATAAACAGAATAACATAAAGTTCAGACATGTATTATGCTGAACACAGCAGTGTAATAGTATTGTGGTTTAACTTGCTTGATAAATAATTGGGAATTTACATTGAATTTATAATTTATGTCTCATTTCTTGTCATTTTTATTTGGCTCTGAGTCAAAATCTAACCAAGGATTTGTTTTATGAGTGTATATTGAAAAACATATATAGCAACAGAAATCTAGGCCAGTTTAATAAGCACTGCAGTGGTACACAGTGGTATACAGACTGACATTCTGTGGTTTTTATAGCAGAGGAATATGCAATATGGTTCTTGCTCAAAGACTATATACCGTGTGTGTGTGTGTGTATGTATGTGTATATATATGTGTGTGTGTATATATTGTGTATATATACACACACATACATACTGTATATATCACTAATTCAGATGCTAGAGTGGATGCTACATAATTGGATGACAACTTAAATATTCTTTCAGAACAGTGGCATATATATAAAATGAGACTTTGGCCAAAATGCTTCTCTGTATTCAATTCAGCTTAAATTTTCTATTTATATCTGAAATCATTTCAAGTTCATAGGATGAATAAAGTCCTAGGGAAGAAATGGAAATGAATGTACAGGTTGAGCATAAATGCTAAAGGAAAGTGTAATTGTAACATATTTTCCTTTGTAGAATCTTATATTTAAACGTCAATACTTTTAGGGCACTGTCAAACCAATGCTACCGATCTCAGGCAATCTTGGTTTCGCTTTAATTCATCAATGAATCCTTTAAGTAGCCCTGGGTTAGATATTTACTACTTTAATTTCATACATATATAATTTTAAAACACAACTGTATTTCATAAAACATATATGTTATACTGGAGGAGATAGTTGTTAAGTATGTGATTGTAGAGCATTTCAGGCTTTAAAAACTTGTGCCAGTATCTTGAAGTGGTGTTATGAAATCACAGCAAACTATTCAGTCTACTAATCTGGCATGTAATGTTTACATTAGCTGCAATACAGGTAGTCCTCATTCAGCAACCACTTGTTCAGCAACCATTCCAAGTTATAAAGGTGCTGAACATGTATTTAAGATTCTAAAGTTCATGTAAGATTTGGCTTTTTTAGAAGTAGATCTTTGGCAACTGTTAAGGCTTCTGTGATAAAAGAGACTGATGTGTGTTTATATGTCCAAGCATACAAGTGTGACAGAGCATGAATGAGTTACAAAAAAAATACTTGTGAATGCTTATGGGATCATGACAATTCATCTGTTTAGTCTCTTTGCAATCAATATGCTCTGGCATTGCCGATCATTCAGTGAAGGGATGAATGTGAATACCTACATTTGTACATTTTCTTTATGGAGGGAAAATCTTAAATTGCTAAAAGTTTCTCCTCATTTGAGAGAGTCTTGAATATTACAAATAGGCTCTTTACAAAATTCATGATCAGAAGGGGGCATGTTATATGTGATAGCCTAATATCCTTTATATTTTTTCTATATGTGACAGGCTAACTTCTATATTTTGCATCCTGTTACTTTTAATTAGTTTATTGAAATGTGTTCTGTATCTGAAAACAATCCATTTACAGATAGTCCTTGTTTAGTGACCATAATTGGGACGTTTAAATCTGTGGCTAAGTGACACATTAGTAAAATGTGATGTTATGTGACTGCTCTGATCTAATGAAGCAGTTGCAGCAATTCCAGTTGCTGTTGTTAAGTGCATCCTGTGTAGTCACAGCATCCTGCAGTTATGTGATAGCCATTTGTGATCTCCTGCTGGCTTTCCCATAGACTTTGCTTGTCAGAAGTGAAGGTTGAAAATAGCAACATCACTTAGACTTATATACCACTTCATAGTCCTCTCTAAGCAGTTTACACAGTCAGCATATTGCTCCCAACAATCTGGGTCCTTATTTTACCAACCTCAGAAAGATGGAAGGCTGACTGAACCTTTAGCCTGTGAGACTTGAACTGCCAAACTGCAGGCAGCCAGCAGTGAGCAGAAGTAGCCTTCAGTACTGCATTCTAACTACTGCGCCACCACAGCTCAGTAATGGTAATCCATGACTGCAGGATGCTGCAACTGTTGTATGAGCCAGTTGTCAAGCACTCAAATAGCAATCCCACCACCACGGAGACATTGCAATGACCACAACTCCGAGGGATGATCACAACTCACCTGAATGAGGACTAGCTGTATTGCAACTAATGTAAACAATACATGCTAGGTTAGTAGACTGAATAGTTTGCTGTGATTTCATTACAGCACTTCAAGGTACTGGCACAAGTTTTTAAAGCCTGAAATGTTCTACAATCATATACTCAACAACTATCTGCTCCAGTCTCATCCAAATTATATATTAATATAACATTTTCACCTGCAAATCTTGTTGCAGTCTGACTGACTGTACTTCAAATATGTAACGGTGAGGGAACTAGGACCAGTCCCCTTCTGCTTAATTTCAGATGACAGCTTAAGCCACTCCTGTTCATATGAGCAATTTCAGAGTATAACTCTTCCAGGATAAAACTGCCTTCAGCTATCAAATAATATATTTCATTTTAATTGTTGAACAGCCAAACATAATTCTTCTACAACTCTGGTTTTATTAATGTTTTGGATTAAAAAGTAAATAAAACAAAGATTATTTATTGCCTATTATTTCTCTTTGCATAGCTCTAGGTTACTATGGGAAATGTGATATATGAAATAAATATATAATTTGGAAGATGGAAATAGTAATACACTTACACTTGATCTTAGCCAAAAGCTATAGAAACCGTAATATGTTTTAGACTTACTTAAACTTCCATTTTTTGATTAAACTCAATTTTTCTACTCAAAGATAACCTACGGTAGGAATATGGGTGGTTCTATTCACGGAATTTTTCAAAAGCATTGAACAAAAACCTATTCACACTCAGGATGCTTGCAGTACACGTGCTATAGCCATTACTTGATCAGAGAAAGACAGAAGTGTTGGAATAATGGCAAGGGAGTTTCTAACACAAGAATATCAAATAAATGTACATCCTGGAAGGTGATTCACAGATTTTATTGACTGCATATTTTAATATGGTCTAATGAAAAAAGGTTAGTTAATGTGCCAGTCCTTGTTAAAATGATTTATGGATTTTTTTTCATCCTTTAAAAAGCGTTTACATTATATTGTGCTGAAGACAACAATGCTTAAGTTATAAGATTAAATTCACATAAAATGTACACCATTTCATTCTTGATGTTCAGTTCCATTGGATATGTTATTTGGAACCAAAATGTAGATAAATATGGTCCAATTATTTTACTTTTAAAAATATTCATAAATCAAATAATTGACCTCTTGGGAAAGTAAATCCGCTTCTGGTATGAGAACCATCAAACCACCAATACCATCTGGTAACAGTCAGATTGGGATTGTCAGGACATGATCTCATCTTAAATATTTCTTCTTGATGTCAGCATGTCAGCAAGGAAGCAGTACAAAGGGAAGGGTGTGGATTCAACTTGAAAATGTTCTTCTCATTTTAAACTCGTTCCTCTCAAAAATCCTCTACATTAATATACTGGGAAATTATATACTGGAATAAATATGTCAGCAAACCCCACCCCCCATGGTTTAGACAATGTTCAATGTTGATAGGCAAGAAACAGATAAGTGTTGCTTACAAGTGGCTATTGAGGTGTATTAGCTTTTAAAAAATTCACTCAAACCCTTCAGAATATTTTCTGTCTCCCTAGGAGATATGGTAATGAATGAAAATAGATCATGTACAGAAAGCCAATATGGTTCATTAGCATGAGGAGAAAGGTACAATAGTTCCACTCAATTTTCATTCACAGCAAAATAACCTTGCAGTATTTTCAATTTTCTGTGGAAAAGGTTTTTAACATTTAACATTTACAATATAATGTAAATTTTGGAATCCATAGTAAAATTCTTAATTTTTTCAGATATCTGAAAAGATCACTCCCAGGCCAATTTTAAATTCATTTCTTAAGAAGGAAACTATAAGTGTTTTCAGACTAATATCATTATGAATAATGCTGCATTTCTATGTGGATGTAATAAACATCTTAATGGAAAACATTTAAGTAAATATATTTAGGACTAGAATTTTAGGGTTGTAGCTTAATATAAAACACATCAGAAGAATTGGATAAGGCTTAACATCTACTAGCTGATGCCAAAATTTGCCAAGAAAATTAGAGATATTTTGGCAAAAGAATGAAAATTAAGACCAAAAAGGAAGAATAAATGTGGCTGGTGAATTACACCAGCCAGCCCCAGCATGATTGGGAGATGTCCACAAAGTCACCACAAAGTTAGGGTTAGATGAAAATAGTTCTAAATAATTTTTAATGTATACAATGGAAGGCCACAAAAACTTAGTGCGGAGTATCTGAGATTCAACAGTGCCTCTGCCAGCTTTATGTTGGCTCAATGGTTCACTCCGGAGACTTCCACTGGATTGCCGTTATTCTTTGTCTTTTTTGCAGAAAATTAATTTATTTTCAAGCAAACTTATTTTTCCTGTTCCGTTAGCAGCTTTTAACAATCTTTTTAACGTATCCAAATTTCTTTCATTCTTTCCCCTAATTTTGATGTAGCCATATCCATATCAGTCAACAAAACTTTGGTGAAAAGCTACTTTATTGAGCTACATGCAGCTGTACATTCCTTGCAGATGAGGGGAAGTTGCATTTAAACACATTTTCTTTTTTCCAAGGACTGTAATCTTAGAACATAACAGCATTTATAAGAACAAAACAGATGAGATTGGTGGCTTTTTTCTTTTATATTTTTGTCTCTTTTCAAACAATGTACTTCTCTTTTAATATATCAATTATAACTCGCAGTGTGAGCCTAACTTTACACAGTACGTTCATTTCAACATCTGAGTTTATCAGGCGCAAAAGACCATCACTATTTTCTTATAAGACAGATTTATCCTAAGTAAAATTATTTTCACTATCACACGATCTCTTCCTTCCCCTCCTCTCTTCCTCCCATCAGGATGAATTGCATTAAATACTGTACAGCCTAATTTGTTCATGTCTGAACTTTTACCACAATATTAGAAACTTGAACTTTAACCAGTTTTTACTAAGTAGAGTCAATTAAGGGGGCAGTTTCCCAAAGGTCTCTCAAAACTATCCTTAGGAATCCAGTTTGTTATTACCCTGTCTCCACAAAGTTCTATTTTATTGGGAATATTCAACACCCTTTATTAGACTGTTATATGATTACAATGATACATGATATGATTTCCAACCTATGGTGCATGGACCAAACCACTGATGGTATGCAAGACTGTTGTAGTCAGCCTCTAGAGAAGGTGCAATAATTAAGGCAGTGGGCTAGAAACAAGGAGAGCATGAGTTCTAGTCCTGCCTTAGGCACAAAATGAGCAGGGTGACCAGTTTCTCTCTCAGTCCTAGGAAGCAAGCGATGGCAAACCACTTTTAAAATCCTGACAAAATATCTGAAGATTTCTCCAGACAGTTGCCAGGAGAATACAGACCTGAGCTTGGGGGAAGGGAGTGGGAAGAGATATATAACGTTCTCTGAATTTGAATACTGATTTTGTGCGACATCAATATGAAACAACTTTTTTTACAATTCAGCAGTTAAAATGTGGGGATTAAATCATGATTGGTGGCTTTCATTTGGTGAACTCAAAAGAGTGTATCCTTAAAATAGGCTGTATATGTGTTAGCCCACAAAAGTTTTATGTGATGATCAGAGGTGGGTTCCTACCAGTTCTATCTAGTTCTATAGAGTAGGTGGTAACTCCGTGATGTTATCATGGAGCCGGTTCTGTTGGTGGCTCCATGGGTGCTGCCATCTTGGATTTTGCTTCTGCGCATGCGCAGAAGTTAGTTTTTGACTGCCACATGTGTGCTTGCTCACGCGCTTTGTGTGCGCACTCGAGGTGCGACCCTGAGTGAACCGGCAGTAAGAAGATTCAGAACCCACCTCTGGTGATAATGATTAAACAATGATGTTGAGATTCCTATAAAAGAATATATTTGGAATTATTGATGTGAGCTTTGAAATAATGCAACATGGTTCTTTAAATTAGATGGATGCTGGGGATGCTATAGGCAATATGTAGCATTCATGTCAACGTTCATTATACTCTATCAACTGTGACTTGTGTCACTGGTTGCAATAATTTCCCCCTGATTTCTTTTGGGACTGGGGTGGAATGGATTTTGAGGAGCATCTTTAAAACTTGTTGGCTTTAAGGCTTACCTTACTATTTCCATGTGATTTCTATCTCAAAATGGCAGGAAAGCATTGGTTTTGGAAATTGTGGTCAGAGGGAATTCAAGGGTTCATATAATCCAGGGGTGCTAATTGCCGCTCCTAATTGAAATGCATATGGTCCATAGTCAAATATAAATAATAGGTAGTTAATCAAT
This sequence comes from Pseudoxenodon macrops, assembly GCA_032467955.1. Lineage (NCBI taxonomy): Eukaryota > Metazoa > Chordata > Lepidosauria > Squamata > Pseudoxenodontidae > Pseudoxenodon > Pseudoxenodon macrops. The sequence continues at coordinate 73,698 of JANHFT010006580.1, read as the reverse complement.
GCTAAGCTGCCAGGAAATACCAGTCATCAAGTTGACGTCAATATTTTTCCTTTCCTATTTTCAAACAGATAAAAAGAAAACAAATACAACAACATAATTTTCTCTCGTATGTATTAATTTCCTACACTAACACTGGTATGCTAGAATTGCTGCATGTGGGCCCTTTGCTTATTCAAGCTGGAATGCAGTTTTAAAGGTAAAACAGCAATTGGAGAAGAAACTGGGCCTTTTCTGCAGCGGGAGAACAGGCAGTGCTTCCAGATAAAGAAGTGATGCAAGGTATTTTGGTAGCTGGTTTTGTTGCCTTCTTATGGCTGTTCCTTGAAAGACTGAAAACAGGGAAAAAAGTCACGTTGGCAGGCCATTATCTGCAGAGAGAGACATCCAATATTTTATTGAATATATACTTCCCTTTCTGGAAGCGGATGCATTTAACAAATGGTTTTCCTCCCTACTTCATCCAGTCTTTTCCACTGGGTTGTAGCATCTCAATTCTCACCCAATTCATCCTGTATCTAGAATAATTTTGCCTGAGATATTATTTGATAGTTTAAGTCACCTATATATAACACATAACACAGATATGTTTGCAGCTCATATCAGCATTGCCAAAGGCAAACTAAATAATCAGCATGAGCATAATTTTAATTTAAACACATCACTAGTCTGTAGAAAGGAATTATTAATTCAAAACTACCATATTAAATAATTTATTTAGTCATGTTAAATTAGCATTATTCACATAAGAAATCATATCATTCTAGCAAGATTCTTTTACAAAAGATTTGTCATGATATCTGAAGCCAAAGCTGTTTATTGCAATTTGACTTAAAGACACTTATCAATAATTATTCTACTAAGAAAGAGTCAGAACATTTTACCTTATTAATCCAGCTGTTTTTATATTTTTGATTGTATTCATATAACATAAACATCTGGGTATTATCCATAGAGATTACTGTTCATATCTTGATAAACCCTGATTTGGGTTTATCACTCTAGTTCAGTTCACATATTATTATGCCACAAATCTTGATATTTTAAAAAATGTCGGGGAGAGACTACCAGGGGAGCACCCAAATGGGCAATTTGTCTGGAATCTCTAAATGGGCACAAGAAGGAAAAGTCTGACCCACTTTGAATGCTGCTGAACCTTATCCAATCTGACCCAGGTACACGGCTAATGTGTGAAGATTCCTGTGTTACAGACTTAAGCAAAAAAAAAAAAAGCATTTAGATTTTTATACCAATTCACAGTTCTTTACAGCCCTTTCTAAATGGTTTATAGAGTCAGCATATTTCCCCCAACAGTCTGGCTCCTCATTTTACCGATCTTGGAAGGATGGAAGGCTGAGTCAACCTTGAATCTGGTGACATTCGAACTGCGAAATTGCAAGCAGCTGACAGTCAGCAGAAGTAGCTTGCAGTACTGCATTCTAACCACTACGCCACCACGGCACATTTGAATCTGATTGTTCGCACCTGACAAAAATACATACCGTAAAAGCACTTTACTATACCAAAGCTAAGCAAACTACATTATGGCTACATGAAAGGTATAAATCCAGTCTTAATACTTTATGTCTTATTTAGAATACTTAAGAAATCTATGCTTCATTTAGCTCAGGGTTCCTTGTTTTAGATTCAGATGACGCTAGACTATAACTATAATCAAGCTGGCCTATTAGCCATACTGGATCTGAATGATAGAAGTTATAGCTGAGTAATATCCGGGAATTAAAAATTAGGAATTGCAGAATAATGATGTCTGTTTTGCTTGCTTTGGCCAGTATCCATTAAATAGATTTAAAGAATTCTTGGATTGTATAGCATGACAGAGTTTCAAAGCTATTCACTTGCCTTAACCACAAAACCTAACATATAATGCTGTGCTGTATTTTTAAAGTAACTTTGTGTCTTGTATGGGCAGTCATTGACCATTTGGAGTTGGGATTTTTATACAATGGTCACTTTATTCATTCCCCTCCCCTCCTGGCTCTCAATCCATGCATCTGTCCCTTGTTTCACATTATTATTGAAAGGTTTCAAATAAAACACATTTATTCTTGTATTTTGATTATGCTTATCAGTTTATAGATCTTGAAAAATGAGTTTGAAATGGACTTATTTCTGTGTTACATTGGATTGATGTTTTTGTTGTTAACTTCTCCATATTTCGGCATTTTTTCCTTGTTTAAATGAAAGCCAAAAACTTTGGCAGTTTACCACCTGCTGTGGTGGCAGTTTAATGTACCATAAAGTGAAGGGAAAGATTTATTCAGTTTGGGAACAGCTGCCTCAGAGCACTAGCCACACCTCAAAATGATCCAGTTTAAATTAAAAAAAAGAGCAAAAGATCAAAAGTATTTGCAAGTTTGCAAAAGTATTTTGCAAACACTTTTCTGTTTGCAAAATATTGATGATATGCAATGGCCTTCCAAAAGTATTCTCAAAACTGTTCAGAAGAGAGAAAATGATAGACCTCGCTAACACATGTATATTTTAAATAAACATTTTAAATTCACTACTCAGAACAAAACCCAAGGAAGGATAACTGAAACATATTATTTGTTTGGATTGTAATTATATTCAAATGTCTGGATAACTTTTCAGTATCTTTCCTGTTGCCTTTAGAAGAAAAATGAGCTGAGAATATAAAAGACAGAAAAACCTTCCCTTTCCTCTTTCCTAAAAAGTTACTAAGTGAAAGTAGTGAGGCTTGGAATATCAATAAGACTCTAAATGAAAGAAGTGAACAAGTCAGCTAAACAGAAGTCTAGCAACAACTCAGAAACTGTATTGTTCTTAACAACAGTTTTATCAGTTTGAACCTGGGAAATTAGGAGTCAAAAGTGGGTTTTCTCCAATGTAATGTAGCAAGAAAATGTTATAAAATGTTTCTCCTACGTGTTTCTTTCTTGGTGAATACAGCATCTGTGTTTCTCTGTGATGTTTAGGGAGAATTTAGAAGTGCTAAAGCATTATGTTTTAACATTTCTTTTATTATTGACAATTGGCAATATTGCCCAATAAGAGCTAAAAAACCATAGACCATAGGAGAGATGCCAGAATAGGAAAAGGTTGGACACAGTTGTATAGACATCTATTTTGTAAGTAGGTTAAATGCAGGAACCTGCATTCATAAGAACTTTTACTTTAAAAGAGTCATCAAAATGAGCACTGTGGTTAGAATGCAGTATTGCAGGCTAACTCTGGCCACAACCTGGAGTCATCCTTCCATCCTTCTGAGATTGGTCAAATGAGGACTCAGATGTTGGGGGCAATATGCTGACTTTGTAAACAATCCATAGACTGCTGTAAAGCACTATGGAGCAGTATGTAAGTCTAAGTGCATTTGCTAAGTGCTTTATAGCAATAGCCTCTGTCCTCTGTCTAGACCAGATAGGATAGCTCATGGAGGCATTGATGAGCCTTATTCAGTTTCCCAGAAGTTAAAGCAAGTTTTTATATTTCTTCTTGTCCAGGAATTGAGCTAAGTAAAAGCTCTCTAATATTTCCTGCTAGGAGCCTGACAAACATAGTTAACTTGATTCCTGAATTAACTCATTTTCTATGTTCTCACAATTTGCATATATTGAACTAACTAGTCAGGCAGGACTATCCTAATTCTAAGCTACAGTTACCAGATCTGGGCTGTAAATTACTGGATGACCACTGAATGGCAAGAAAGAGTTTATCATATTCATGTCTCTTTGTTGCCACCACTAGTTGTCTACATATTTTCAGTCTAGTCTTGGTAGTCGCACACTTACACATTCAGTAAAAATACCAATAAGGATAAAACTCACCAGGTTTTCTCTGCTGTGTAAATCTGGCTGCTCAGACGGTGGGAGAGGAGGAGGAGAAAATAAAGTATCATGAATATGGCAGCTATGTGAGGATAGCTCCATCCATTTTATGAACATTGCAATGCATGTAAAAAAAGAGGTTGGTCTTTGATTGGAAGGTTATGGCTGCCATATTGACTTTTTTTTACTTCTCCAAATAGGAACACTCCTGTGCTAGGAGTTTAATTGATCTAGTTAAGCATAGGGTGCAAACTGTTGGGATTCAAGTGTTCAGTGGTATCACTTTCCTAATGACGTTGAATAGGTTGATGAGAAAAATCCTTGGAAGTTCAGTTAAGAAAAGACACTAACAAGTTTTGGAATTAGGTGCCCATAGATGCTTTTCCCTGAAACTGTTATTATCTTCCTGCTGTTTTTTTACTCTTTTTCAGAGAGAAAGCGAGAGAAAGCTTTACTTTCACCATATTATCCCCTCTCCTATTCCCTCCTCCAAATCCCTGTCTCGTTGGGTGTTTATTTACCCATTTTAGTACAGAATGGAATTTCACAGGGGCAAGAAATGACAATAAACCATTTAGCTGCCTTTCAAGACCTTTGCTCCAGGTTTCTTCTGCTGGCTGGCCTTCACCATCTTTCAAATATTTTTGGCCAACAGAATAAAAACAAAGGCTCAGGAATTTTGCTCATTCCCTCCCACCCAACCTGGAGTTTTGGCAAGGTTCTCCTCCTCCATCCCTTTGACAAGCTGGCTCTGTGACAAGTCTTCTATCATCTGATCACATGGGGGACAATCAGCATATGAAACATATTCTTGGGGAATAGAGGTAATGTTTGATCTTATGCTTATACTTTCTTTCATTTCTCTGATGTGCTGTTATCTTCTTCCTCCTCCTCCTCCTTTTCTTCTCCTTCTTCTTCTTCTTCTTCTTCTTCTTCTTCTTCTTCTTCTTCTTCTTCTTCTTCTTCTTCTTCTTCTT